>JBCFYV010002744.1:0-35197 GCA_039000515.1 Timema cristinae | reverse complement strand
TATGGATATGATTAATCCTAACTTTAAAGGGATTCACTTTTTTAAAAAAAATATTAATGATACTTACAACCTTAATATTTGGACAGGATTATTTTCAAAAAAAAATTATGGGAAAAGCAAGATGTTAGCTCTTTGTTTTTATGAAGCTTAAGATATACCATGTTTCCAATTTTTTTTTTCCGTTATTTATTTTGGTTTGAATGCATTGTTTATAACATTAAACACTCTGTTCATGTAAATCGATATATATATATATATATATATAAATGTTTAAAATGGAAAACCATTTAAGAAAATTACCGCCAGTCCACCCAAACGAGATTCAGACTTTAATCTCCCAATCTCACAGGTTTAGCTCAACACGAAACTAGTGCGTCAGTAAACAACGCTTGATAGCTGAGCATGTCAGTAGAGATCCCTAGTACTGTAACAATCCTGCCTGAGAGCTGAGCGGTCAATTGAGTCATCCAAATTTTACCTTTTCCTATTAGGTCTATTGATACGTTCATTGGTTTATTGATAAGATATTTACATCTAAAATACATTTTATTTTATCTTTTTCTGTAAACTCATTTTGAAATTGTGAAATTACACTCTTAACTTTTGGGATTTCATGATAAACTTCTAAGTAACAACTAAAAGAACAAGGTTGACATTCCATAAATACTTCATTACTAAAAACAAAAACATTGTCTATCTAGTTACTATAGTTAAATAAGCTCTTCCTTCCTCCCCCCAAACAACCCCCCAAACACCGCTTCTTCACCAGTGTATACTATAAAAGGGTAGTAAATATGCTTGCCAAATACATGATAATACGTGTTCCTGAAATGCATTGACATAATCAAGTTTGTATTTAATTAGTGCATAACTTAAAGCTTATTATTTGTACTATTATTTTACAAATATACAAATATCTGCATTTATTTTATTTTATTTTACTTGAGCTATACTAGCTTAGTAAATAATCATTGTGATCTTGATTATTGAATATTTGTTTTATAGTTGGCACACTGTTTTACTTGGGATAAATATTCAGCAGGTCCAGGGTTGTAAACACTCTAAATCATTGGCCAATATTTGCGTTGCGAAGGGAAAGGGGGAGTGTTGCAAACCCATAGACATTGGTTAAGGTCATTAGAACATCTCTGGTTATTATTATTATTATTTTATTAATTATTATTATTATTATTATTATTATGGTTTAAAGGCCCATCGACACATCGAGGTCATTAGGGCCTTGAAATATATTAAAAACATAATAAAATCCCCATAGGGGAGAGAAATAATCATTCACCATCTGAGACACTCCATAGGAGTGCTCAAATGGGTCTTGTATAAATTAAGTGATACACCTGCTAAAAAAAACCCACAAGTGTATCACTCCAATAAAAAGACAAAACAAACATATTAAAATATAACACGTTAAAATGACACAACATGTTAAAATGATAATACTTTAAAAAGACAAAAAAACATGTTAAATTGTAATAAAACTGTTAAAAAGATCTCAATCTGAGATAATATCCAAAAGAGCCACTTTATAAAAGTGACTCAAATGGCATTAAAAAGATCCGCCTGGCGTATAAAACGGAGTAAACAAATAACTCCATCCGCACTATTGCGTAATAAAAAACGTAAGTCACCTTAAAATCAAGAGCTAGGTGGATAGGGGCATATTTACGACACTCCACCAAAATGTGATGCACACTAAGGGAGTATCACAAAACTCACACACTGGAGATGGTCCCCTCTCAGTAAGAAACTATGGGTCAATGAAGTATGCCCGACGCGGAGTCTCGTCACGATGACCTCCTCTCTTCTAGACTTTCGCATAGAAGAGGGCCATCGCGAAACACCGTCCCTGATGGACCGCAGCTTGTTCTGAGCAGGGGTCGAGACCGACTGCTCATGCCAGGTGCGTAAGACCCCACGCCGAACATAACCCTTTAGGTCTAAAAACATGACACCCAGAATCGCCTCAGGAGGCAGGCGTGCTGCCACCTTGGCCGTCTGGTCCGCCAGTTCATTTTCTGAAAGACCGGCGTGACCAGGAATCCAGAAAAAGGCGAGCCGGGTAATTAATGAATCAATTTTTAAAATTTGTTCGTGAATCATCTGCACGAGAGTATTCCACGAGTAGAAAGTGGACAATGCCAACAGAGCACTCATAGAATCCATGCAGATGAGAACGGACCGATGACACTTACGATATACAAAACATAACGATTTAAAAATGGCATAGAGTTCAGCCGTAAAAACACTGGATTCACCAGGTAAAGCAAATTTAAAATTGGATCCTTCCACAACAAAATCACATCCCACGGAGGCCCTGCATTTTTATCCATCCGTGTAAATGCGTTTAAAACCCCGAAAGCGGGATGCGAGGAGCTCATTGAAGGTCCTCTCGTATAAAAAGTGTGGGGTGGTCGCTTTAGGGAACTTGGAAGGTCAAAATGGCATTGAGGTAGGCGTATCTTCCAGGAGAAACTCGAACTGGGAATGTGGGGATAGCCTTTGGCAAGATTATCCCACACGTGTCGAAAACCGATAGCATCCTGATCCAAACCGGCCTTGTACTACGCCATTTGGTTTCATACAAGACACGGTTAGGGGGATGAAACACAGGACAATAGGCAACATGCTGCGCCATGCAATGAAGTTTCGACTCGTAAGATGCCAGAAGATAGGACCGCCGGTAAGAAAGAGGGGCTCACCGGCGTCGGCACAGATGCTGACGACTGGACTGGTACGAAAGGCACCAGTAGCCAGTCGAATGCCAGCATGGTGGACACTATCTAGCATATTTAACACCGAGGGTCTAGCTGAGCCATACACAAAACTGCCGTAATCTAGTTTAGATCTGATCAAGGCCCTATACAGGCGCATAAAGGTTTCCCTATCAGCACCCCAGGACCGACCTCTAACTACTTTGAGCAAATTCAATGCTTTGATACACCTCGCTTTCAGGTCTTTGATGTGGGGGATCCAAGTTAATTTAAAATCAAATAAAAGTCCCAGAAACCTTACGCTTTCTGAGACTGGTAAAACAACGTGTTTCATTAAAATACTGGGGGCTGGCTGTATTCCACGTGATCTATGAAAGTGGACAACCATCGTCTTGGCTGCAGAAAGCGAAAGCCATTACGCGATGCCCACGATCCAAGATTGTTGACAGAGAGCTGTATCTGCCGTTCAGCCCTGTGGAGACTTGACGAACTGCAATAAATTGCGTAGTCATCCACAAAGAGGCATGACCGTACAGGCATGCTCACATTGTCAACAATGCTATTTATTGCGATAGCGAACAACGTACAGCTCAGAATACTACCCTGAGGCACCCCATTTTCTTGAATAAAATCATCGGATAAGGTGTTATTTAACCTTACCCGGAAGTGTCTATCCGACATAAAATTAGATATAAACATTGGAAGGTTCCCTCGAAACCCCCAATTAAAAAGTGTTTTCAAAATGCCGTACCGCCAGTTGGTATCGTACGCTTTCTCTAGATCGAAGAAGACAGCCAGAAGATGCTGCTTATGGAGAAAATCGTCACGAATAGCCGTCTCTAGACAGACAAGGTGATCCACCGTGGATCGGTTACGGCGAAAACCACATTGAATATTAGATAGCAGATTGCGGGATTCTAAATATTATATATGTCCCTTATTAATTATTTTTTCCAATATTTTACATACACAACTATTAAAGCTATCGGTATATAGCTAGTTGGCTCTAATTTATCTTTGCCACTTTTATATATAGGTATAACGGTTGCTTGCTCCATAGTTAGGGGAACTGATGAGATTCCCAAACACTATTGTAGAGGTCTAAAAGAAGTGCCTGTCCGGCAGGGGGCAGCTGACACAACATCTCATAATGAATGTCGTCTGGACCAGAGGCTGGGGTGCCGGCCTGGGATAGGGCATAGGTCAGTTCATCTTTGGTAAAGGGGGAGTTATAATCCTCCCCCGACTTTGGCCAAAATCAATAGTATGGCGCTCGATGTTCCGCTTATAAACTGCGAACTCGTTAGTGTAGCTTGCAGTGCTAGAAATAGTGGCGAACATCGAGCCTAATACATTAACGACCTCCACAGGGGAGGAGGCACGTGAACCGTTAGACATGAGGGCAGGTATATTGTTATTGGAATTGTTGCTATTACGTAATTTACGGATAGTGTCCCAAACCTTAGTTTTGGGGTGGATATTTTAAGGGTTGAAATAAATTTTCTCCAAGACTCTTTTCTGCTTTCACGAATGACACCGCGAGCTCGAGCACGTAGAATCCGGAATGACTCCAGATTCTCTAAGGTAGGACGTCGGTGAAAAAGACGTAGGGCCCTTCGACGGTCAGAAATAGCCAGCTGACACTCCTCGCTCCACCAGGGAACGGGACGGTGGCGCGGGTTTTGGCGAGGATTTAGGGATGGAGGCCCTCGCCGCCGCGATGACCGTCGAAGTAATATACCCAGTCTTAACATCGACGTCAGAAGGGGATTCGTGGAAAACGGCGAGCTCGCGGAATTTATCCCAGTCGGCACGTTTAATCACCCATTGGGGTACTCGTGCTGTACTTGGGCAATCTTGGAGTGGGAAAGCAGTATAGGGAAGTGATCGCTCCCACATAGGTCCGTATGGACATCCCAAAGAAAGTGAGCAGCGATCCCGGGGCTACATAAAGTTAGGTCGATGGCAGAGGATACACCATTAAAAGTGGAGAAGTGTGACTGGGTCCCGGTGTTCATTAGCACCAGGTTTCCCGAGACAAGAATATCCTCTACCATCCTCCCGCGGGCGTCTGTAAAATTGGACCCCCACACCAGGTTATGCGCATTAAAGTCCCCCAAGATGGTATAGGGGGCGGGAAGTTGCATAAAGAGGGCCTCTAGGGTCCTCTTCGAAATACGTTCACCTGGCGGGAGGTATATGCAACATACTGTCATCTCCAAAGCAAGGGAGACTCGGACAGCGATCACTTGGAGATCAGAAATGATGTTAATATTTTTGTGATATATATTGCTTCGTGCGAATATAACCACACCTTCGCTAGCCCGATCAAAGAAAGGCTTGTCGGTACGATACACGTCGTACCCACGAAGCATTGGGTTGTCATTTGGGTGGAAGTGGGTCTCCTGCAAACACAAGATGGAGGGATGCAGGGAAGAAATTTGTTGTTTAATTTCCTCTACACGAGCATAGAAACCCCTACAATTCCATTGTAGTAGCGACATGCTTTATTAGTATAAAATTTAGTTATCCTCACAATCCATGACACTATCTCTTAAAAATAAAAATTGGTTGAGGCCTTTTTAGGTCCTCTTGCCTTTCCCAGTCTCTCCTGGAACTCCCGCTTCAGGAGAGGCTTCGGTTTATTTTGGAGAGACTGGGTAGTCGGATCCTTGCGCGAAGGCTTTGTTAAGGCCTTCGACGCTTTTTTAATATTATTTTTTTTCGGCGGTCTCTCGTTGGTCCTTCTTCAAGGCACCACTGGGACTCTCCTTTACGGCCTCACCTGTTTTGCCACTCATCCCGGCCTCTGGAGAACCAGAGGCGAGAGTGAGCAACTCAACAGTGGCCGCACATAATTTATTTCCCCGAGTAGGGCTCAGGGGTGTTCCCCGAGGAGGGCTCCGGGGTGTTGCCAGAGGGGGGCCAGGGGTGTTCCCCGAGGGGGTCTCCTCGGGGGTACAGGGGGTGGAGGCGACTTTTGTTAGGGTGTCGCCCCTTGTTTTATATTTTGCATCACCATAGTTGATTCTGTTTTTTTGTTGAGTCTCGAATAAAGACGAGTGGCACAGGTCGAGTAGGAGTCTTTGCAATATTAACTGCGCAGTGGCAGTTAGGGCAATTATATTTTGGCTAACAATTTGGATTTAGGAACTTTGAAATACCGGAGCTTGCAGTGCAGTATACTCTTTGCGTGCCTGGGCATAAGGGATCTTCTTTTCTGTTTGGATCTCCAGGACTTTTTTTCTCTACTTTCCAATTCGGACAGGACCGAGACCAGGCAGAATGAGGACCCTTGCAATTAATTCAAAATTTAGGAGACTCGCATGGTTGTTCGTGAGTCTCCTGTCCACAATCTGCACAGGTTGGCTTACCACGGCATCGCAGCTTCGTATGCTCAAATTCCTGGCACTGAAAACAGCGCCGAGGGTTGGGGACATACGGCCGGACCCTGAGCACGTGGAAGCCAGCTCGGACCTCCTTTGGTAAGGAAGGAGTGGCAAATGTCAGAATAAAACTGTCAGTGTTCTTCACTACATCGTTCCTTTTGGTTGTAATCCTATATACTTCAGTGACATGTTGAGGGGAAAGCTCCTCACAGATGTCCTCAATGCTTACGCAGTCGAGGTCATAGCAAGTGACCACTCCCTTGCAAACATTGAGGAACCTGTGCGGTTCCACCTTCACCTTTAAATAATTGAGGGGAACAACGGTATGGTAGTTATTGCCATTATTTCCGCTGTATGAAGGTCATTTTCAGTCTGGAATATTATTGTGCCATCGCGCAGATTTCTAATTGAAACCCCAGACTCGGCAGCTCCACTTATCACTTATTCTAGGACAAATGGGCTGACACCCCTGAGGTTCTTATTTTCATCTGTTCGAGACATTACCATGAAGCGGGGCTGGGGCCTCACCACTTCCTGGATTTTTTCAATTAAAGGGCTGGACGGCCTTACCCGTTTCCACCTATTATCTATATTACGACCCTGCGAGGGGCCGGGCAGTGAGTTGCCAGCAGTGTTTGGCAGTACGGTGCCAGCGGCGACAATATTGTCGGCCATGCCATGATTGGGGACAACCTACACAATACTTGGATCGTAGACCCAGGGTGACCCAAGTTGGTGCTACAACATATCGCCCTGTTAACTGTCCCGACGAGAGGCTCTATACGACGCTAGACATGACAACCTTCGCATAAAGCATCGCCGAGATAGAGCTCGTCGCAGCAAGTGGGTGTAGGAAAGTGCCAATTTTACGTCCGAGCCCTCATGAACGCAACCAATCTTTCCCAAAGTAGGGTACCCGGTTATTGTCATCCCTAAGGCCCTTCTACTAAGGTATTGCAACCGGCGCACTTTCATTCAGGAGCTCAAAGCAGTGGTATCCAATAATAAACAGAGAAGAGCCGGGTTGAATTCCAAGGTCGTCAACGGAAAGGCCAAAGGCCTCCGTGCAGGATGAACGGCAGGGGGAAGGGAAGAAAAAGGTAAGGATAGATATAGTGAAGGGGAAGAGTGAAAAAAAAGGGGGAAAGTGAAGGAAGAATAAAATGATGTGAAAGGAAAGATGTAGGATAGGTTTGTCCTACACGAGGCACGTCCTGCACAGAAGCCACCCCTTTTAGTCGCTTCTTACAACAAGCAGGGGTTACTGCGGGACTATTCTAAACCCCGTCCCGTAGGGGGGAACATCTATAGTTTTGCTTGTCGTTTTCAAGAAGCAAGTCTTGGGATTCATAAGCTGGTTAGTTGGAGCCTTTTGGAGGAATAATTACTTAAAACACAATATTCTTGGAATACGAACAAATATTAGTTTACAAATTAATAATATAGATACATTATACATGTATATTTATTCAGAATTATTTAAACATTACTATTTACACAGTTTGCACTGACAACATTGAATTTAGAAAATAGTCCATATAATTATAGGTATGAGGTGGAGGACTAGCATACCAAGATAATACGCCACTGCAAAGAACAGTAAACGGCAGTAAATACAACTTTCATAGAAATATTTATATTAATAATTGTAGAAGAAAGAGCTGAGATCCCTAAATGCTAGACTTTCATTCATTCAAACTCTTGTGTGGTTGTCATGACAAATTTTGATTCAAAACAGATAAGAGGAACTTATGGAAGTTTATAAGTCTTTAACTAAGACATAACTTTCTACGCCAGAGGCTCATAATGTAAAGTCTGAAAGATATATATACACATAAACCTAGTCTACAGAACTGAACTACAATATTTGAAAAACAAGCAAGAGAGTCGTCCCGCACTCTGAAAGACACTATATTTAATCAAATAGATAAAGCTTTGACTTAGCTTGTCAACAAAACTTGACGTTGATTAACTATCGACTAGACATATTATTAATTCAAATGACATTATACCAAAACTAAAAGGGTGCAAACAGATATTGCTCATCTTTATAACAAAAATTAGATTCTAAGTCATAAGGACTCATCGAATACTTTACAATACTCAATAAACCGAAGTCTGTGGTTCCATCCGTAGCTGCGGTGAATCCCACGGCCTAGGCTTCATAGGTGGAGTTGAAATACGTCATCCTGTCTACGTCGGCGGTGTATCTGACGCCTCAGTCTTCATGGTCAACGTGACGATGCTGGAGTCCTTCCTTCCATGCAGGGATACAGTAAACTGGCTCTAATGTGACCCGCGACGTGGGTCCTTATATAGTTCCCAACCTGATACGAATAAAAGAAAGCGGAAAGGACGATAAACATGAGACCATAGAAACGGGAGAGGCAGGCCAAGGTAGAGAGAGAGAAATTAACAAGAAAGAATCACTTACGGGGAAAGGGAAAGAACAAGTTTCCTTGGTTTACCACCAGGGTCGTTGATGAGCCGCAGGTCTTTGCGTCGATGCACGGAAGCATTTCTTCTCTTCAACAGCTCTTGTTACGATAGCATGTGTGGCGGCCATCATTGACTAGTTTGGTGCTTCATATTGTGCGACAAATGAATCTATTGAAATCTTGAAGAGGTGAGTAAACACCAAAGCATTATATAGTTAAATATATTTGTTTTATTCATGCTATTTAAAATCCGTTATTATTTTCATAAGAATTTGTGATATAGATGTATTTTACTATATCTTCTTGTCACCAGCATGGCAAGCGTGTATAAAATTATCTAACATCATCTAATGGGAAACGCAATGCGTTAAAGCATTCTATTCATAACCATGATAATATCATCCTCTTCTTTGATATCTACTCCAGTATTTATCAAAAGATAATATTTTTGACCAACCCCATGTTTGCATGTAGGGAGAAACGTAATTTTATTAGACTGCATATTCGGAGTGGACTAAAAAAATTTAAATATAGGTTCTTTCGTGCATAAATCAACTATTGAATATTTTAATTGTAGCTGTCCAATCTATCTGATTGACATGCTACAAGACGTAACAGAGGTGCCACGATGTCATCCACGGTCTAAATATCAACGATATCCGTGTAAACGTACATTTGCGAGGGAAAGCCTAGTAGAATGTTAGCGGCGTACTTTGATCAGATTAGTCTGAATATCGAAACCGAGCTGTAGGCTTAGTTGACTAGTCAGAGTCAGCAGCTGTATATTTGGTGAAGAAGAGACAACGTCCACTTTTTTGTTATGGCTTGTGAACTTGAATACAACTCCGGAATTTCCCTTTAAACACCTCTACTTCGTATAGAGCTTTGATCAATTCATGGAGAGTCCTGTAGTTTCCAGGAGGGATATGATCCTTGAATATTTGTTCCACGCCGTTAGCGTCCACCCAATTGTACCATACAATATTTTGACCTCATGTACGGTGGGGAAAGAATACGGATATTGAAATTCAGCGAGAGACTTCCCACCGGGCTTCGAGTGTAAGACGGTAAGAAGTTGCGTAGTGAAATTCTTGGTATTTTTCGGGAAATATTCCATAGATCTATCGCTTGGCAAAGTGAGGTAAAACTATTCTCTCATGGAAGGACGCTGACGTAACCAGCAGGAATCCAGGAATTAAATTTGGTGGGGTAACCTTTCCACTTCACGTACACTTTCTTTCTGGCACCTTTGCCCTTGACACGTAGTATTTTATCAACTTTAAAAGTTTCAGGAAGACGTACGCGCTGCAAATCACGTTCATAAAACGTCCCCTTCACCTCCTCGCCATCAAGATCGGTCAGTCTGTGGACGACAGGCTGTCGCAACAGGACACTGTCGACTTTGAAAATTTCTTCACTCCAATTTGGGCCTCGTAGCCCTTTTCAAACAGTATTTTGGATTTTCTAATACGCACAGTGTCACCGACTTTTATTTTCGGCTTCGAGTTTGGACGCCTCTTACCGTACAGATTATCTCTGACTTGAAGAACATTGGTTTCTTAAACGTCTGCAGGCACCATCTTGAGATTGGAATTTTTGCGCCGTTGTAAGCGTCGACTAGATCTTGGAGTACGTCCACATACCGATACGCGTTATTTTTGGTAAAGGAGCGCCACATGCGCCCTTTCAGAGTTTATTGATTCGTTCCACGATGCTTGCCTTCACATCTGGATTATGAGTGGTGTAGTAATGCACGCCTTCTTGCTTGAGAAATTTCCGGAATAGACGTGCCTTGAACTGTCCCCTTGTCCGTCTGCAAACTTTGAGGTTTACGGCTCACTTTGCTCGAAAATATCCCGAAATGCGTCTCTCACGACGCTCCCCGTCTTGGATGAAGCGTCCTCGCCCAGGCCATCTTGCTAAACACGTCGATGACGGTGAGCAATTACACTGCACCGTCGTATTTTCTGAGACTTCGCATATCGTTGAGGTCGGCTTTCCAGAGATCGTCAATGATTGACACCACGTACTTTTTCGTGGAAACTTTTTTAGCACCGGTTTGTGTAGGATATAAGCGTCCTGCGCACGAAGACATTCTCGTACTTTGGCGGGATCTTTCTTGGACGTCTTTATAAGCGACGCCGCCCCTGCAAACCCTGCAGGATGAGAGGGGTCATTGTAGATGTCAGCTATACGGTCCATTAAGCATGGAATGGCAGCCACCTATTTTCGTCCACAATTTTCAGTTTCTTCTTCTTAGGGCGTTGTGGTGAGGGTGTAAGTGGTTGTGGTACGGGCGTCGGATCTCAAATGGGCGCCAAACATTTAGGATTTACAATAAATTCTTTCGGAACGTTTATTTTTTGCAACGCCTTGAGAAACTCTCGCCACCCCAACGGTTCGCTGTGTCTTCTCGCTCTGACCAAATCATTGGCTAAATCCACGATATTGGATCCACGAAGAGGCGTATCTTGAATACTCACTTTCCCGTTCTCGTCCCAAGAGATGCAACCATGGTAATTAATATGTTCTAGTAAAAGGTGAGTTTTTTTGCGTGCCTGTACTGGTACAGTATTGAGTACAGCTGGGATGGGAAGTACAGACACTTCAGGGGATGTCGTTGTGGTATTTTCAGGTGGTGGAGGTTGTTGACTAAATTGCAGATAGCGCTGTAACACTTGTTGGTATAAAGTCCATTTAAACTTTGTCCAATTTTGATGCGAGGATTTTTTCCCCTTTCCTTGTCCAGCTCGGAGACCACTAGATTTGTGGCTGATGCAACTTGTTGGTGGTGTTGCTCGTAACGGTGTAATGTTTCCGGGGACACCAATATCATATTTTTCGTGTTTTCATTATCTATTTGTAGAATAAGGAACCGAGGACACCGCTAATTAATGAAGCTAAAACTAACGGCAAGAACGCTCCTCCCTTCTGAACTAGTAGTCGTCTCTTCTTCTTCCAACACTCTTCTCGTTTGACCAGTTTGCGCAACACCTGCTTGTGAGCACGTAACTATGTCTTCTGCGCATTTTTCAACGGTCCCGCCCTTTTAAAGTTGTAGGCACACTCGCAAACAGCGTCGATCAGTTTCTTGCTGGCCGTTTTCAGCAATGGGACACGTTGTTGGGGGTTCATGCAAAGCTCGCACGCAGCAGAGGGGTTTGACTCAACACTTTGGAACTCAGTGTTATGAAATGATCTGTAATCGGGACATTTCGGTGTTTTTATAGCTTTTGCGTGGAAGGTACAGCAGCACCCGACATTTTATCGGGTCCTATATCTGAACCCTTCTGGTGTACCTTGTTTGAAATCTAACAATATATATACTTGTAGCATCAGTGTAAGCCTTTTGTAAAACACGGGGATTTTAAGGACAGTCTTGCCTTGCAAAGCGTTGAATCTATCTGAGCTTTATCCCTGGGATTTTTAAAAAGGCACAATATGTGCGTTTAAGGAAATGTCTCTTTGGCCCTTGCCCTGGTGGAATATATTTTGTGTAAGGTACATGACGCTAATATTTTGATGATGGCATCCTTTGGTGAAAAGATCGACGACCACTTCGTCGGTTTCACGCATCAGGTCGTCCAGGATAATCAGCCGTGGAGAGTCGTTACAGGTGTCATCCATTTCAACAAACCCTTACAGAATATGATGGGGGGACTTGACCCGTCTTGTTCGAATCCCGGTTGCCATAGAACATAATACCATGTGAACTTATCAAATTTAAGTCACATATTGTGTCCAAGTGACGGATAGAGTCTGCAACAAAATGTGACTTTCCACAGCCAGAAGGGTCTCTTATGATGGACGAAAATGGATGCTTTAATTTGTCCATAATGTTTGAGACTGAGCTTATAAGCTAAATGAACTTATATTTAAAGGATAGGAGCAAGTGCGGGTGTAGACAATAAAACACAAACATAACAGTTTTTTACAATATTTATTTACAATAAAAAGTATATAATTACATAGTGGCCTCTGTACTAAGATGATTTGATATGATATGTACAATAAATAAATATTTGACTAGAAACAAATTTTCAGGTAGGTGGAGGATGGTACTGGCAGCTAAATAAAATTATCCCGGTTGCATAAAATAAATCTTTGAAAAATGGTATATCGGTGGAAATGTATAGAGTGAAAGGTGATTATCCAGACCGTCTAAATTATCACCTTTTTAGTCGTGGCGAGCGCGTTTACAAGGACTCTGATACCCAAACGGCAAAATGTTATAATCATCCATTATCCGACGTTTGGTGTACACCGGCCGGTAGACTTTACTCTGCGAAACGGTACATACAGTTGCAAGACCTTTTCTTACAATTTTGTGCGGTATCTGTATGTATCTTTCCGCTGCCTGTTCGGTGACCATCGCTTTCAAAACGTCAAAATTAACGTCGTTCTGGTTCCATATTTTATGGTGATCCCGCGAACCTTGCACACTGTTTTTGTTTTGGCAGGGTCGCCACCGACACAAACTCGGTACGTGTAATTCTTGGGACCGCCAGATACAAAGGCGCTAATGTAGCTTCCCGGACCGTAATCCTGAATTTCGTCGGGGAGGTCAGCTAAAATGTCTCCGGTCGGTGGACTCCAATCACCCGGGGCGTTCAGTGAATAAAACGCTATCTGTATCTGATACAAAACGCGGTCCCCCAATTGTTCAAGGATGCTGTATAGGTGCAACCTAGCCATAGCAGTCGTGTAGCACGCTACCACCACACGCGTGTTAAGGTCAGGGCGCAACGCGTCACGCGCGTCTTTGTAATTGAGGAACATAATCTCGTCATTAACGTCTATGACGCTTTCCACGGTTATGTACGAATCCGTCAGGTACTTGTGGATGCCCTGATAGTCGTTGACAACGGCTACGTGCGGTAAATCGGTTCTTTGCCCAATATTTCCCATAGTGAATTTAAAAATAGTTTAGCCAGTGTACGGAGACCGGGATTTTTACAAACTGACCGAAATCTAGTTTTAACCCCTCCCTTTCCCCATAATTTTGAATATACGCTAACTTTTCCTCTTTTGAGGTGCACCACTCTGGCCAACAGCTGGCTTCTTGTTTGATTTTCAAGAAATATCAATGTAACCGTGAAACTGGCGACCAGAACGTGTATGACGGTCGTAAACAGACACATTGTACTCCCACACTTCGTGTATTGCTTCAACGGTGTAGCCTTTTTCAACAGCTTTCCGGATCTCGTCAATCATCCAGACGCCTGTCAACCAGCGATCTTTTTTTGTCGCTGTGCCAACACGCGCCTTGGTTCTTCTCCTCCCGCATTTCCTGCACAAGATGAAGATTAGCTTTTCGTGAATCCGTGTAGGCAATACGGGCATGAATAAATCCCACGGAGGCGTCACAGAACCTTTGGCTATGCCTTCTACTTTATCTATAGGCGGACAATTTGGCTCCAAGTGAATTTTGGGGTGGCCGGCGTGTATTTATTATACTTGCAAAAATAAGGATACAACGAACACACATCCAAGTACTTGATCTTCTCAAGGTCTGTTTCGAGGAAGAGCTTGATACAATTTGTACGCCCGCCAAAGAATGCATTCCTGAGGCTGAGGTGCTTCTTGCTATACACCTCGTACTGGAGTACAAATTGTTTCAAGTCCTTGTTTGTGCGTTTCATCGAATTAAACATACACTCCCACATCTCTACGACCGTGTAGCCAGCGTTCTTAAATCTTTACAAACAAGCCATGGTCGTTTCATAGCGCATCTCCATGGACTCGTGGTGGCTATTTTTGATAGGGGTGGTCCTGTCAGGGTAGCACGATACTTCATACTTCTATCTCTACGAGACCCCCCGAAGAGGACTTTCTAACTAACACCACATGTAGGCTTTTGCAGCCTTTCGCAGTGCCACCACTATTACCATCGGGTCTGGAACCTTTTCGGCGGACATGAACCGAGGTCCATGAGTGCTATTCCGGTTTACTAGGGCACCCGGAAAACCAGGTCTGGCCTTCCCATGCCAGCCCTGCCTTGGGTCACTTGGGAAAATCCCCCCCCCCCCCCCCCACTGGGACCGGATGTGGGCAGGAGTTGCCCCTCATAGTGAACGCCCAATCACGAGGGGGTCAGAAACTCAGCCTCCGGACAGTCGCCTCCTCCGCTTCATAAACCCCAACTTTGCATCTTATCTACCCAACCTTGGCCTTCCGCCCCTTCTTATTCCTTCTTGTGAGACGTACCATCCGGAGTTGCCCAGCGGGGACCTCGTGGAGGTGTCCTGACCACTATCACCACAGCGCGGGTACGCACTACCAACCGCTTAGTGCATGTCCAGGAGCCTCGCTCCTCACATACAGATGACCTGTCTGGGTCTTAGCTATGCCCGCACTCCACTGTACGTGCACATTGCCCAGGGCCGCCCCGAGGAGGCGCCCAACCGGATTTTCGGAGACTTGTCAGTACCGGGAGGTGGCAAAGACAGTCTAATGCACACTTATTTGAAGCGTGCGCGGGCCCAGAGCGCGTCCCTGCCACCTTACATCGGGCAGGTGCCTTACGCCTGGGCAACGTGACCCTGTCATGGATAGAAACACCGCGTTGATGGGTCTCCCAGCAGAGCCATTGTACAGCGACGTGCGACTGTTGGTCTGCACACCGGTAGCCACTGTTAGGGATTATACCGACGGTATTCTCTTTAAGATGACTTCGGCGGTATACCAACATGGCCGCTCCAGCTATCATACACGTCTCTCTGAAAGGATCCACCTTTGCTTTCTCCATGAGCATGTCTCTAAACTTCAGGCAGGCCTTCTGCAGGATCCTTACGTCTTTCACACAATACAGCTCCAATTCGCGGTTGAAATCAAAGAAATAATTTCCTTTGACCAACGTGTCATACCATTTCTCAAAGTGCTCCTTTCCCTCTGCAGACATCTCAACGACGCCGTAGTCCTCCTTTGGCGGAAGGGACCCCTATACCCCGCGTTTTATTTTTTTTGAAAAAATGGGGGAAATGTCCCTTGGCCAAAGACTCGTCCAAGCCGAATGTTTTTTGCATCTTGGACAAAGACATGGGGAGAAAGTTCAGCGACTCAATAAAGTGGAGCGGGCCGTAACGCATAGACATGATTTTTCCACCTTTCATATTAGATCTGGAGTCCGCTTTTTCACCTCCATCATGTACTTTAAAATGAAATTCCCATCATAGTCTTTTGCATTTTTGCCTAGGAGGGTGATATCTTTAAATTTTGACGCTTTAATCTGCTCGAGAAATCTGAAAAATTGGGACATTGTGGCATCACCCCTGAATATGCGAGTCCTATCGCCCCCACATTCTGTGCAATTATGGTAATTTGAATCAATATGAACGCAGGCCTTGCAACACGTCTGCACGACACATAGGTTAGGTTCGTGCAAGTACGTGCCGGCCTCACCTTGAAGAAGCGTTTCTTGTCTGCATTCAAAATCATAGAATATAGACAGGAAATTAAACGCTGCTGTGAAGGATATTATGGCGTCAAAATTATTTTGCTTATCGTCGTGAAAATACAAATCAAGGTAGCCCTTAAAGGACGGTTCAGATGGAGTAGGCCCCTCATATAGGACCTGTCACCCCCGACGCTCCCTGAACACAGTGATTTTGTATTCGGTGAGGTATGTTTGAAATTGTTTCAGTTCGGTTAGCCCACCACCTTTCAAAAGATTCACACGAGCATCACGGCATAAATCTTCCCCTTTGTATTTTTGAATAAAACGACCCTGTTTAATCTGTTTAATGGTGTTCACGTCCATGCATCCTGGTTTTCTTTTAACGTCACATATAACCATGCGACAACCAATGCATGGGCAAGGCAAAGTGTATCGTCGCCATTTTGAATCGTAATGATTTCTTGATTGTTACGGCTATATGTGCAAGCGGGAGCGAGTTTATCACATTTATGACTACCCCTCCCGCGCGGCTCTTTAAAGTGGTGTAACTTGATATACAAGGGGGCCAAAATGAGGGACGCAGTATTTCTCTTTAATACTTGTTCTACATTAGAGAGCACAGCCTGCGCGTCAAGTTGATCTGCTCGTCTAAATGAAACAAATACAGGTCTTGATGTGGAGTCTGTGTTGACTAATAGTAGATCTACGTGATCTCGGCACTAATTCCATGATCTTGGAGACGTCCTAGCAAAGCATTGATTTGCTCCTCGAGCCAGATTTGAGCGTCACGATCACTCTCTGGCGTCCCTAATTGTATGATCGATTCACACCGACATAAAAAAAACGCTTTAATTGTTTAATTCTCTCCTCTACATACGAAGAGGGATACCTTGGGGCAACAATCCGCCTATCTGATTTACAGGGTCACTACTTTGGTCGAAGACGTGCCAGCTAGGGTTGCGGGAGGTTCCCCATCTGCCTCGGGGATCGAACACCGTCTCCTTGTCTCGGAGGTGATGCGTCTTCGATGGGTATCTGTGTGCCGCCATTTTCACCATCCATTTCATCTATAACACATGTCAAAGTAAACATGACTTGAAGTGGATTTTAACTATTTAAAATATCATACGACATGGCGGATATTCTAACTATTAAAATTAATGTTTCAGCAATGTCGATTGATATTTGTTACAAGCTGAATAGTTTGCTTAAGTTAATTTTCTGATAGAGCTAATTGTATAATTCATCTCAAGAATATATTATTGCTAATAGTACTTTCAGTTCGTTTAGTTTAATGTTTCAGCAATGTGTTTAATGTCAATTACAAGCTGACCTATACTTCTGAACAGTTTGTTTAAGTTAATGTGCTGGGCTTATAATTGATCAAAACAACATTTTTTAACCGTGTCGGGAATAGAACCTTGTACAAGCGAACTACCAAACCAACATTTTTAAACGTGTCAGGAATTGAACCCTGTACAAGCGACCAATCAACCACAAACCCTGACGCTGATTGATAATTTATAAAAAAACATTTTTAATCATCTGGAATTGAACCAGGTACAAGCGAACTACCAAACCAAATTTTTAAACGCGTCGGGAATTGAATCCGGTACAAGCGACCAATCAATCACAAACCCTGACGTTGATTGATAATTTATCAAAACAACATTTTTTAATCGCATCGGGAATTGAACCCGGTACCAATAGAAATGCTATCGAACAAGTTAAGATTACATTGCAAACGACACTCATATTGTTCTCTCTGTTGGAATGCAGCTTTAGCGAAGAAGTGAAATAAGCTGTCTATACTCACATATTAGGTGATCTAGCAGCTCGAGTTCGGCCAAAACATCGTTATACCCCTCTGATATGACGGCCGTGACGACTGTATGAGACTCTAGCGGCCCTGCATACCATCTTGAGTCGCCGGGGGACATATTAGGCGATCTAAGAGCCCGAGTTCGGCCAAAATATCGTTATATCCCCGACGGACGTGACGCCGGTTGGAGACCCGAACGAGCCGTCGATCTCCGGGGGTGGCGGTGCTTGCACGGGCGGTGCCAAGTCCCCCTCATCCCAATAATTGAAATTAAATAAATACATATTAACTACTATCACGGTGGGGGGGGGGGGGGGGGGGGGAATAAACACTGTCAAAATATATCGCTGGCCTCTTATTACCCGTGGAACAGCCGATTTCAGCAAAGCAAATCCCATATTCTGTAAAAATATCCAACAGATCTGGACTACCGAGAGCCACCGTTTGAACCATGAGCTGCAGTAGCAGATGTTGTGTCTTCTAAAAAAAAGCAAAAACCTCTGTACACCAAAGATGTAATAAGTAAAATAGCTACCCATTTAAACATACAAAAGTTTTAAAACAAACCTGAATTTAACCAATCTTCCGGGGCGTAAAAGCTCATCTTGATGATTATATGTTGTAAGCACAAGTTAAAATGACCAACTGGGATAATTTTGAGATCTATTTATACTCTCTCGCTTTGTTATTCCACGCTTCCGCAATAACTACTTATTTTATAATGCCTCCAACGTTGTTCGGATTCCACGTTAAAACTGTAGATCATTCATATAACCCGCACGGGTAGTAACACGCGGTGCTAATAATACTTATTTGATCAGAGGACAGGGTTTGATATCCCCTTCCGATACCTGTACAATAGGTTATCTTTTGACGAACAGGGTATAGAAATTTAACCTTGTACCCCTAGTCTAGTTGTTAATTGCTTTGTTATTGTCCTGCTATCTTCGACTATCTAATGGGAGCAATCATCAATGACCGGGGGAAAACCAGCAGACAGAGCTTACGATAGCAACATTGTTCTACGTTCTCGCCTGAGATGTTGCTCTAGATTCTATAGTCCCCGTCAAAGATGTTGAGCAACTCGACACGGCTTAGGGGAGGGGGCGGGAAGTCTACGCTAGAAACCACACCATGCACTGATATTCAATAATCGATAATCGACAATTAATAATCAATTATCAATAATCGATATGTCTTGAGGGTGTATAATTAATTAGCAATCGACATGCCCTCACCAGAGGTTCGAATCTCGGTTTGGGACGTGGCGGGGAAGTCTACCTCCCTCATGGTGACAGGCAAACTTCAACGCCCCTAATGACAATTAATGGGCATGCCCGGAGGATAAATACACAGCAACATGTTGTTGTAGCATGTTCAAGGTCAAACTGGGCTGATGGGGCGTGCTAGGTAGTTACAGGACACCCCCTATTGTTGACCCTTGTTCTAAGACTAAATGTGTGATGTTTCCTAGATATCAGAAACAGACAGGACACTCCCTGTTGTTGACCCTTGTTCTAAATCATAATGTGTGATGTTTCCTAAATATCAGAAACAGACAAGACACTCCCTGTTGTTGACCCTTGTTCTAAGTCATAATGTGCGATGTTTCCTAGACATCAGAAAAAGACAGGACACTCCCTGTTGTTGACCCTTGTTCTAAGTCATAATGTGCGATGTTTCCTATGTAGCATCGGATGTTTTATGATAGACACGAAATAAACATAAATATTAGACTCACCCCGTTGCTTGTTGACTGAGGCTGCGTGGAAGAACGACACAAAACCACCTAACGCACCTTCACCGAACCGGGAAAATTGTATACTGTTTGTGAAGACTGGATGGCAAGTTCAAGCCAACGCCTTGGGTTGAGTGGACTTGCGCAGTAAAGAGATCCCTCCGAGAAGATTCCCGAACGCCCGCGGGCTCTCCCGAAGCAAATCAACATGCGCTCTCTTGTGTTCCTTTGTATTTTTGATTGTTATTCCCCCCTTTTTTTTCCATCTTCCCCTCTTCTGTGCTTTAGGGTATATATTCAGGTGTCTGTGGCTACGAACTTTACAATTGGGCCTGAGTCATATCAGGGATACGATAGCTCCGGCTTTCAGCAACGTAAAATGTAAGAACTAAATTCACTTTCAGCAAATTAAACTTCTTTTTTTAAAAATTAAATCTTATCAAAATTCCTTTTTTGGCTTAATATTCAAAAAAACTTTAAAATAAATCTGACAGTTAGGAATATACTTTACCTTTTTTTAGAGATCCCTTCATTGCAAGGTCAGGGCGTCTTATCGCCAGTAGAGTCATAAATAATCATTTGTACCGATTATGCATGTTTTGGTGATATCGTGTCTATTTACTGTAATATTTAATTGATGTTCACGGGAACTGTTTATATATTTGAATTTAAATTATCTTGTTTTCATTGGCTATGCCCCATTTCTAATGGACGAATATTTTATATTTGAAATTAGTTTATCTTGTTGTCATTTGCTATGTCCCATTTTAATGATCGAATATTTAATATTTGAGTTTGAAGTATCTTGTTGTCATTCGCTATGTGTCATTTCTAATGGACGAATATTTTATATTTGAAATTAGTTTATCTTGTTGTCATTTGCTATGTCCCATTTTAATGGGCGAATATTTAATATTTGAATTTAATTTATCTTGTTGTCATTTGCTATGTGCCATTTTTAATGGACGAATATTTAATATTTGAATTCAAATTATCATGTTGTCATTTACTATGCGCCATTTCTAATGGGCGACATTTTAAGTTAACATTTAAGTAATCTGATGAATATTTAACCTCAGACTCTTTAGATTTGACTTCAATTCATAGTTGTTTATGAATTTCATCTATTTCTTTTATACATCACAACAACAACAATGTAAACATTGAATGGAACTGTTAAACATCTAATTGAGCGATAGCTAATAAATATCGTCTGTACATGACTTATACTAATTTTTATTATATATACCCCACCATATCCAAGGTATTACGTCTAATATTTTTCTATTGTTTATTGTGAATGGTAGGCAGGTTGCAGTCTCTTACTTTTTTCAAAGGTAGACGACCCCTTTTAATAGCTCAGCAACAGGTTTGAGAGTTGCGAGCTTCAGTATTGAATGTTTTGGGTATAACATCCAAAACCTTGAACTCCATAGCACTCACTTCTGTTGTTGTCCCTTTTTTTTATATTACAATTTATATTATTTGAGCATCCTCCCCTTGAGGATGGTTCAAAATCTGCGCCACCCTGCTAAGAGTGAGTGCACCTTGTGAGTTCTGATTAATGATTATCTGTAAATTTTTGTTTCATGAATCAAATCCTGCCATGGACGCCGCCACCTCCGGAAGCGTGATCAGCACAAGATCCGACGTATACCGACTCAATAGCTCCGATCTTCGCCAGGAGCTCAAGAGAAGAGACATTCCATTCCCCCCTGATGCTCCGATGACCACGTTGCGGTCATTGCTGTCCGAGAGTTTTTTAAGTCCAGCGACCCTATTAATATGGAACCTAGTAATGACGTTAGCCAGCCTTCTTTTGAGGATAAGGAAAAGGGCAAAATAGAGTCAGTAACGATAGAGGGAGGTAGTGGACTCCCGATTCCCCTTGTTGTTCCTACCGCTAGTATACTGTTATCAAATTCTCTCTCCAAAACGCAAAGTAAGGTTGCTGGTGAGTGTGTAAAACTTTGGCCGGTTTGCGATGGGCTATCTTCCCTTAATTTATTAAACTTTTTGTTAGAGGTTAACAGAGTTTGTAAACTAAGACTCGTGGGAGATTTGGAGTTGCTTACCTTATGTATTGGCAAGACGTCAGGGTTTTTGGCGCATTTAATTACTGAGTGCATTCAGCTAGGCCTTCCATGGGCTAGGGTGAAGAGTCGAATATTAGAGTCTCTAATATCTAAGAGAGAAAGGGATACTCTTTATAAACGAAATGTTAGGCGTTTTCAACTTCCTCATGAACCCTTTCGATTGTTTATTTTGGCTGTCTGTGAGGCTATTGAGGTGTTAGATCTGAATGTACCTGAGGAAGACGTAGTGGAAATCATCCTTGAGAACGTGTCCCCTTTATCGAGGAGACATTTTGTATTTTGAATAAGCCTACTACTCTTCCCGAGCTTTACTCGTTAGCTTCAAGTATAGAGGTTCTCTTCTGGCCGAGAGGGAGTATTTGAATGAATTCCCTGCACAGATGTCCCGTAACGTCAAACAGGAAAGATTCCCCCCGTTCTCGACTATAATTAGACCTATTGTTAATGCAGGTTGTGGTCCTGCTATCTGGGCAAGTAGACGTGACTAGGTCAAGGAGACCATCAGACTTAGCGCGTGTCCGATGTTACCGTTGCCGTCAATTAGGGCATCTTCAGAGGGATTACACCTTGGGAAATGTGTGACGCGTGGTGTTAGTAAGGGACCGCCACGCGTGCCGTTCAAAAATATTCTATTCCCCTTTCCCCCGTTGTTAGATTTTCTATTAGATCTGTGTTTGGTGCTGCTTTACTTGATACTGGTTCTTGGGTTCCTTTATTAGTAATAACTTTTTGAATGTTTTGAAAGATGTAGGGAAGATACAGGTGGAAAAAATAGACGCAAGTCCTTTGTCTTAGGAATGCAGTATCTTAAAGTTATGAGAGAGTAATTTTGTCCTAAAAATTATGGGATTTTCTTGGAAGAGAAGCTTGTTTTGTGTTCCGTCGTTACCGTACGACATAATTTTAGGAAATGACTTCATGTGGGGAACTGTAGCCGTCATTAACCTGGCAAGAAAAGAGTTAAGTCTTGAATTTTCACCCAGGGTTAAAGTCCCATTTTGTAGTAATCGTATTGTTCCTAGCTTATGTTTGTTATAAAATGGTGAGGAAGCCATTAGAGGACTGATTTATAAATTTTCTGACGTCATTACTACCAGTTTAGGTAGGTGTAACATTCTTCCATACGAAATCGTAATGAGTGATAAAATTCCCGTAAATCTGGTCCTTACTCATGTGCTCCTGCAAGATGAAGATCTTCCGAGAGTTAATCGATGATTTGGAATCAAAAGGGGTCATCCGCCCTCCAAATCGCCTTATGCTAGTCCTGCATTTATCATACCCAAAAAAGGGGAGGGCTATAGATTAATGGTCGATTATAGGAAGGTCAATAAGAAAATTCAGTTCGATCCGTACCCAATGCCGAGCATGAGTGAGCGTTTCAGCATCTCGGTAGAGCTAGAGTATTTAGCCTGATTGATCTCAACGCGATTTTTTGCAATGTGCTTTGGTAGAGTCTTCAAAGAAGTTTACCGCATTTGTCACTCCATGGAGGCAATACGAATTTAACTGTGTTCCCTTGGCTGAAGTATAGGTGGACAAGCCTTAAGTTCGTGTATTGGACCATGTTTTTTCTGACAAAGTATAATTATGTATTTAACTATTTGGATGATATATGTGTATACAGTAATTCATTAGAGGATCATTTGATGCACTTAGAGGAAGTATTGACTCGGTTGCGGCGAGTAGGCCTGACCGTGAATCCCGATAAGGTAGCTTTGGCTAAACCCTCCATCAAGTACCTGGGGTAAGTTATTTCTTAGGGGAATCTTCTTATCGACCCCGAGCGGATCAGCCCCATCATTAATTATCCTCCCCCTCAAATCTCAAGGGAGTGATGCGTTTTGTGGGCATGTGCGCTTATTACGCCAGATTTATCCCAGCCTTCTCGGAGATTACCGCTCCGCTCAATGCATTAAAGAGGAAAGGTGTCACCTTTTGTTGGGGCGAGGAGCAGGCACGGGCTTTTAACCGGTTGAAAGAAAAGCTTATCTCCCCCGAGGTATTAAGATGCCCGACTTTTCTCTCCCGTTCCTCCTTCATGTAGACGCATCTTCTGTGGCTCTGGGGGCTGTGTTGTCTCAGAGGTCATCGGAGGGAGTCAAACCTGTAGCTTTTGCTAGTCGGACTCTCACCGATGCCGAGAGGCGATACAGCGCCTACGAGAAGGAATGTCTCGCCTGCGTCACGGGCATTGAACGTTTCAGTGACTATCTCGAGCAAAGGGAATTCGAGCTTTACACGGATAACCAGGCGCTTGCGTGGAATGTGGAACCATCCCAAGCAGTTAGGGAAAGTAGCAGATGGGTGTGGAGATTATCTAGATTCAAGTTCTCCACCCACCATATTTCCGGGAAACATAACGTTGTGGCCGATGCCTTATCTCGCATGGCGGAAGAATGTTTGTCCATTGGTTCTCTCGAGGTAGCTCCTGCTTCCTGCGTTATTAGGTCCATTCCTGAATCCTTTATGGCGATTGGGGATCACCAAAATAACGATCCATGGTGTGTGGAAATCAAAGACAAGATCTCTAGAGGGGAGAAAGTAGGTCATATTCTATTTTTAAAGGGCTATTAGTTGTGACTAATTCAAAAGTGAAGTGCAGGAAAGTGGTTGAGCCGGGGGCGATACGACCAATGTTGCTAAGATATTTCCATGATTCTGCATTTGGTGGCCATCTGGGAGTTTTGAAGACCGTTTGGAAAGTTTCTAAGGAGTTCTTTTGGCCGGGTTGTATAACGATGTGAAAGAGTGGGTTACCATTGTGAGGGCTGTCAGAAGGCTAAATCCGCCCAAAATTCCAGAGTTGGGTTCCATTCGGCCGATGTTGCCCAACGTCCCTGAGATCAGGTCTTCATCGATTATGTTGGGCCAATCACCCGTTCTACCTTAGGTAATCATGTATCCTAATATTAGTTGACGCCTTTATCAAGTTCGTGGTTCTTATCCCGTTGCGCAATATGAAGGCAACCACTACTGTCAACGCCGTCTGTAGGCGAGTATGGGCTTTATTTGGAACACCACGTGTTGTGGTTAGTGATAATGGTCCTTGCTTCAGGTCAAGTTGTTTCAAGAACATGTGTTTTGGTTGGGGGATTAAGCATGTGACCACTAGCCCCTACTACCCCGGACCCAATCAGGTGGAGAGATTCAACCGGAATTTGGTAATAGCTCTTACGATTTATCATAGTGAGGCACAGAATAAGTGGTATCAGGAATTAGATTTTTTAAATTTAGCTTTTAATTCTGCTTTCCATGAATCCATTGGCTGTTCGCCAGCTTCCATCTTTCTTGGTCGAGAGTTGAACCACCCCTTTTAGCTATTTGGAACATTGATCCAGTTGTTAGAGAATTATGATGATTCTCCCATAAAGATAGATGTCAACGTGCCCTGGATCATCTCAAAAAGGCTCAAAGAAGGGAGCTGGCGCATACAATAAGGGGAGACTCCCCGTTCCTTTCGTTGTAGGAGATAGTGTATTATGTAAGGAATTCCCCATGAGCTCCTCGGCGGAGAAGAGATCGGCGAAGCTGTGCCAGAGGTGGAGTGGTCCATGGACGGTTGACAAGTTTTTGACCCCCGTGACCGTCTATCTCAGGAATGTGAAGAAAGCATCTTTATCTAGGTGACATCAGAAACAGACAAGACACTCCCTGTTGTTGACCCTTGTTCTAAGTCATAATGTGTAATGTTTCCTAGACATCAGAAACAACAAGACACTCCCTGTTGTTGACCTTTGTTCTAAGTCATAATGTGTGATGTTTCCTAATATCAGAAACAGACAAGACACTCCCTGTTGTTGACCCTTGTTCTAATCATAATGTGTGATGTTTTCCCAGATATCAGAAACAGACAAGACACTCCCTGTTGTTGACCCTTGTTCTAAGTCATAATGTGTGATGTTTCCTAGATATCAGAAAGAGACAAGACAATCCCTGTTGTTGACCCTTGTTTTAAGACTAAATGTGTGATGTTTCCTAGACATCAGAAACAGACAAGACACTCCCTGTTGTTCTAAGTCATAATGTGTGATGTTTCCTAGATATCATAAACAGACAAGACACTCCCTGTTGTTGACCCTTGTTCTAAGTCATAATGTGTGATGTTTCCTAGAATCAGAAACAGACAAGACACTCCCTGTGTTGACCTTGTTCTAAGTCATAATGTGTGATGTTTCCTAGATATCAGAAACCGACAAGACACTCCCTGTTGTTGACCCTTGTTCTAAGTCATAATGTGTGATGTTTCCTAGATATCAGAAACAGACAAGACACTCCCTGTTGTTGACCCTTGTTTTAAGACTAAATGTGTGATGTTTCCTAGACATCAGAAACAGACAAGACACTCCCTGTTGTTCCTTTAAGTCATAATGTGTGATGTTTCCTAGATATCAGAAACAGACAAGACACTCCCTGTTGTTGACCCTTGTTTAAGTCATAATGTGTGATGTTTCCTAGATATCAGAAAATGACAAGACACTCCTGTTGTTGACCCTTGTTCTAAGTCATAATGTGTGTGTTTCCTAGATATAAGAAACAGACAAACACTCCTTTTGTTGACCCTTGTTCAAAGACTAAATGTGTGATGTTCCTAGATATCAGAAACAGACAAGACACTCCCTGTTGTTGACCCTTGTTCTAAGTCATAATGTGTGATGTTTCCTAGATATCAGAAACAGACAAGACACTCCCTGTTGTTGACCCTTGTTCTAAGTCATAATGTGTGATTGTTTCCTAGATATCAGAAAAAGACAAGACACTCCCTGTTGTTGACCCTTGTTTAAGCATAATGTGTGATGTTTCCTAGACATCAGAAACAGACAAGACACTCCCTGTTGTTCTTAAGTCATAATGTGTGATGTTTCCTAGATATCAGAAATAGACAAGACACTCCTGTTGTTGACCTTGTTCTAAGTCATAATGTGTGATGTTTCCTAGATATCAGAAACAGACAAGACACTCCCTGTTGTTGACCCTTGTTCTAAGTCATAATGTGTGATGTTTCCTAGATATAAGAAACAGACAAGACACTCCTTGTTGTTGACCCTTGTTCTAAAGCATAAATGTGTGATGTTTCCTAGATATCAGAAACAGACAAGACACTCCCTGTTGTTGACCCTTGTTCTAAGTCATAATGTGTAATGTTTCCTAGATATCAGAAACAGACAGACACTCCCTGTTGTTGACCCTTGTTCTAAGTCATAATGTGTAATGTTTCCTAGACATCAGAAACAGACAAGACACTCCCTGTTGTTGACCCTTGTTCTAAGTCATAATGTGTGATGTTTCCTAGACATCAGAAACAGACAAGACACTCCCTGTTGTTGACCCTTGTTCTAAGTCATAATGTGTGATGTTTCCTAGACATCAGAAACAGACAAGACACTCCCTTTGTTACGTTCTAAGTCATAATGTGTAATGTTTCCTAGATATCAGAAACAGACAAGACACTTCCTGTTGTTGATCCTTGTTCTAAGTCATAATATGTGATGTTTCATAGACATCAGAAACAGACAAGACACTCCTGTTGTGGACCCTTGTTCTAAAACTAAATGTGTGATGTTTCCTAGACATCAGAAACAGACAAGACACTCCTGTTGTTGACCCTTGTTCAAGACTAAATGTGTGATGTTTCCTAGACATCAGAAACAGACAAAACACTCCCTGTTGTTCTAAGTCATAATGTGTGATGTTTCCTAGATATCAGAAACAGACAAGACACTTCCTGTTGTTGACCCTATTTCTAAGTCATAATATGTGATGTTTCCTAGACATCAGAAACAGACAAGACACTCCTTGTTGTTGACCCTTGTTCTAAAACTAAATGTGTGATGTTTCCTAGACATCAGAAACAGACAAGAAACTCCTTGTTGTTGACCCTTGTTCTAAACTAAATGTGTAGATGTTTCCTAGACATCAGAAACAGACAAGACACTCCTTGTTGTTGACCCTTGTTCTAAGTCATAATATGTGATGTTTCCTAGACATCAGAAAAAGTCCCTTGACCCTTGTTCTCAAAATAACGATATTTCCATATGCTATAATCCTAAATGAATCTGGAATAATTGGGCCGCATGGCATGTAGGTTCACCAAAAATTCCATCCTGGCCTGCTATGGAAGCATTGCACTAAAGGAGTCCAAACCACGTCAATATTCTCCTGCTTACATGGGCGTGGCCAGTGATGATAGAAAACAAAATGCTCCTTTAAGGACCCAGGTTTTGACTGAACCTTATTCTCCCGTCCGTCATTGTAACCATGGTTATGCCACCAACACAAGAAGTTAAAATAAATAATCAGAGAATGATTCTGTACATATTGTAGTTTTTTTAAATAACTGACCTTTACATGTTTTCAAATCAAGTAATGTACGTATAATCCCAGCATTCAATGTGCAAAGCTAACATCAAATACTCATTATTATCACGGTTTTATATTAATTATTCACACATAAATTATTAAATACAAATCTGCACGTGCTCTTCACAAAATTAGATGAACTGGAGATAAGACTGTCTACATTGCGATATACTTTTATATTCCTCATTTAAATACAAGCCGACAATTCCAGTGACTTTTTAAACTCTTCTCACTTCTTTCCCCGACTTGTTAATCGCCATAAATGATAGTAAAATGTGTCACAGTACAGAATGCACGCTGTGGTTGAATATCTAAGCGATACATCAAGTCACGTGATTTGACTTTACTCTCATGGTCCAACGCATCACTCGTGTGCTGGACTTGATTGCCGGTGGCGAGGAGATCGGGGTTAGAATCCCGGCCGAGTGTACTAGGTGTTTTTGTCCAAGGGTCCAGGGATGCGTGAGGCGAGAGGTGTGGTCGTTGTGGTGGCGTGACACGGAAAGATGGTTTCCAACACATGATCATGTCATCTGTGGTTTTACTCAACTGTTTCCTTTTAAAAAAGGGCTAAGATAACATGAAGTAACTTTATGAAAACAATAACACATTTTGTCTTGCTTTTAACATTGATATTAATTTACTACATTGTTAGTGTTATTTTTTAGGTATTGTTAGTACTATTAAAAGTATATATTAAAAGAAACCACCACAGAACACACGACATATGAATATATTATATTATTATGGTTTAAAGGCCCATCGACACATCGAGGTCATTAGGGCCTTGAAATATATTAAAAACGTAATAAAATCCCCATAGGGGAGAGAGATAATCATTCACCACCTGAGACACTCCATAGAAGTACTCAAATGAGCTCTTAGTATAAATTAAGTGATACACTTGCTAAAAAAAACCACAGTGTATCACTCCAATAAAAAGACAAAACAAACATATTAAAATATAACACGTTAAAATGACACAACATGTTAAAATGATAATACGTTAAAAAGACAAAAAACATGTTAAATTGTAATAAAATTGTTAAAAAGATCTCAATATGAGAGAATATCCAAAAGAGCCACTTTATAAAAGTGACTCAAATGGCATTAAAAAGATCCGCCTGGCGTATAAAACGGAGTAAACAAATAACTCCATCCGCACTATCACGTAATAAAAAAACGTGTCACCTTTAAAATCAAGAGCCAGACAGATAGGGGCTAGTTTGCGACACTCCACCAAAATGTGATGCACACTAAGGGGAGTATTACAAAACTCACACACCTGGAGGTGGATCCCCTCTCAGTAAAAAAAACTATGGGTCAATGAAGTATGCCCGACATGGAGTCTCGTCACATGACCTCCTCTCTTCTAGACTTTCGTATAGAAGAGGGCCATCGCGACACACCGTCCCTGATGGACCGCAGCTTGTTCTGAGCAGGGGTCGAGACCCACTGCTCGTGCCAGGTGCATAAGACTCCACACCGAACATAACCCTTTAGATCTAAAAACAGGACACACAGACTCGCCTCCGGAGGCAGGCGTGCTGCCATCCTTGGCTGCCTGGTCCGCCAGTTCATTTACTGGAAGACCAGCGTGATCAGGAATCCAGCAAAAGGCAAGCCGGGTGCTTAATGAATCAATTTTAAAAAATTTGTTCATGTATCATCTGCACGAGGGGATTCCAGGAGTAGAGAGTGGACAATGCCAACAGAGCACTCATGGAATCCGTGAAGATGAGGACAGAACGGTGACTACTTCGGTATACAAAACACAAAGATTTAAAAATGGCATATAATTCAGCCGTAAAAACACTGGTTTCTTTAGGTAAACCAAATTTTAAAATTGGATCCTTCCACAACAAAAGTACATCCCACGGAGGCTCCAGATTTAGAGCCATCAGTGTAGATGAGCTCAAATCCGTGGAAGCGAGTGGAGAGGAGCTCATTAAAGGTCCTCTCATATACAAAGTTTGGGGTGGTCGCTTTAGGGAACTTGGCAAGATCATAATGCATTTCGGAGGGCGTATCTTCCAGGGAGAAACTCGACCTGGTGATGTGAGAATAGCCTTTGGCAGGATACCCATACGTGTCGAAAACCGATAGCATCCTGATCCCAACCGGCCTTGTACTACGCCATTTAGTTTCATACAATACACGGTTAGGGGGATGAAACACAGGGCGGTAAGCAACATTATTTGACATGCAATGCAGTTTCGACACATAAGATTCCAGGAGATAAGACCACCGGTAAGAAAGAGGGGCCTCACCGGCGTCGATACAGATGCTGACGACTGGACTGGTACGAAAAGCACCAGTAGCCAGTCGAATGCCAGCATGGTGGACGCTTTCGAACATCTTTAACGCCGAGGGTCTAGCGGAACCATATACAAAACTGCCGTAATCAAGTTTTGATCTCACCAAGGCTCTATAGAGGCGCATCAAGGTTTCCCTATCAGCACCCCAAGAGCGACCACTCACAACTTTAAGTAAATTCAAAGCTTTAACACACCTCACTTTCAGGACTTTGATATGGGGGATCCAAGTTAGTTTAAAATCGAATAAATGTCCCAGGAACCTTACGGTCTCGGAGACAGGTAAAACAACGCTGTTCATTAAAATATTGGGGGCTGGCTGTATTCCGCGTAATCTATGCAAGTGGACGACAGTCGTCTTGGCCGCAGAGAAACAAAAGCCAATTACGAGATGCCCACAACCATAGATTGTTTACAGCGAGTTGTATCTGTCGTTCAGCCCTGTGGAGACTTGATGAACTGCAATAAATTGCGTAGTCATCCACAAAAAGGCATGAACGAACAGGTAAGCGCACGTTGTCTACAATGCTATTTATCGCAATAGCGAACAACGTACAGCTCAAAGGACTGTCCTGGGACACCCCATTTTCTTGAATAAAATCATTGGATAAGGTGTTGTTTAACCATACCCGGAAGTGTCTATCTGACATAAAATTATCTACAAAAATTGGGAGGTTCCCCCGGAACCCCCAATTAAAAAGGTTTTTTAAGATGCCGTAATGCCATGTGGTATAGTACGCTTTCTCCTAATCAAAGAAAACCGCCAAAAGATGCTGTTTATGGAGAAAGGCGTCACGAACACAGTCTCAAGACGGACGAGATGATCCACCGTGGATCGGTTACGGCAAAAACCACATTGAATATCGGATAGCAGATTGCGGGATTCTAAGCACCATATAAGTCGTTTATTTATAATTTTTTTTAATATTTTGCATACACAGCTAGTTAAGGATATCGGTCTATAAATAGTTGGCTCTAATTTATCCTTGCCACTTTTATATATTGGGATAACGGTTGCTTGCCTCCACAGTGTTGGGAATTGACGAGATTCCCAAACACAATTGTAGAAGTCTAAGAGGAACGCCCGTCCAACAGGGGACAGTTGGCGCAACATTTAGTAATGGATATCATCCGGGCCAGAATGTGTGTTGCCCGCCTGGGACAGGGCATAGGTAAGTTCCTCTTTAGTAAAGGGGGAGTTATAATCCTCCCCCGACTTTGGCCCAAATCAATAGTAAGGCGCTCGATGCTTCGCTTATGCACCTTGAACTCGTTAGAGTAGCTCGCATGTGCTATAAATAGCGGCGAACATCAAGCCCATTACATTGACAAACCTCCACAGGGGAGGAGACAAGCGAACCGTTAGACATGAGGGCAGGTATACTATTAATGGTATTTTTGCTACTACTTAATTTACGAATATTGTCCCAAACATCAATTGTGGGAGTGGATATTGTAAGGGTTGAAATAAATTTTCTCCAAGACTCTCTTCTGCTTTCTCGAATAACACGGCGAGATCGAGCGCGTAGAATTCGGAATGACTTTAGATTTTCTTTAGTGGGGCGTCGATGGAAGAGATGTAGGGCCCTTCGACGGTCAGAAATAGCCAGACGACACTCCTCGTTCCACCAGGAAACAGGATGGTGGCACGGATTTGGCAAGGATTTAGGGATGGAAGCCCTCGCCACCGCGATGACCATCGAAGTAAAATGCCCAGCCTTAACATCGACGTCAGGATGTCGGGTTTCACTAAATACGGCCAGCTCGCGGAATCTATCCCAGTCAGCACGTTTTAGCACCCATTGGGGTATTCGCGCCGTACTGGGAGGATCTTTAAGAGTTGAAAGCAGAATTGGATAATGATCACTGCCACATAGGTCCGAGTGGACCTCCCAAAGGAAGTGAGCAGCGATCCCGGGACTACATAAAGGTTAGGTCGATGGCAGAGGATACACCATTAAAGGTAGAGAAGTGTGTCTGGGTCCCGGTGTTCATTAACACCAGGTTTCCCGAGACAAGAATGTACTCTACCATCCTCCCACGGGCGTCTGTAAAATTAGACCCCCACACCAGGTTATGCGCGTTAAAATCCCCCAAGATGATATAGGTGGCGGGAAGTTGTATAAAGAGGCCTCTAGAGACCTCTTGGAAAACACATTCACCCGGTGGGAGGTAGATGCAGCATATTGTTACTCCAAAGGGAGGGAGGCTCTGACAGCAATCACTTGGAGATCAGAAACAATATTAATATTCTTATGATATATATTGCTTCGTGCGAATATAGCCACACCTCCGCTAGCCCGATCAAAGAAAGGCTTGTCGGTACGATACACATCGTACCCACGAAGCATCGGGTTGTCATTTTGGCGGAAGTGGGTCTCCTGCAAACACAAGATGGAAGGATGAAAGGGAAGAAATTTGTTGTTTAATTTCCTCTATACGAGCATAGAAACCCCTACAATTCATTGTAGTAGCGACATACTTTATTAGTATGATATTTAGATATCCTCGCAATCCATTTCACTATCCTTTAAGAGTAAAAATATACTTAAGTCCTTTTTAGGTCCTCTTCGCTTTCCCAGTCTCTCCTGGACCTCCCGCTTCAGGAGAGGCTTTGGTTTATTTTGGAGAGACTGGGTAGTCGGGTGCTTGCGTGAAGGCTTTGTTAAGGCCTTCAACGATTTTTTAATATAATTTTTTCTGCGGTTCTTCGCTGGTCCTTCTTCAAGGCACCAGTGGGACTCGCCTTAGCGGCCTCACCTGTTCCACAACTCCTCCCACCTCCGGAAGCCCAGAGGTGGGTGTAAGAGGCTCAACAACGGCCGCCCTTGTTTTAGTACCCCGAGTTGGGCTCGATAGGATTCCCTGAGGTGGGCTCGGGGGAGTTCCTCGAGGAGGTCTCCTTGGTGGTATAGGTGGGGGAGACGACCGTTGTGGTTGTTTGGCCTCCTTTAAAAATTTAGGCGCCACATAAGTTGGCGCGGAATCAACGTAAATGTCTCGAGAAGAGACCAATGGCACTGGTCGCGTTGGCTCCTTAGCAAGATTAACTGCGCAATGGCAGTTGGGACAGTTTATATTTTGACTGACAATCCGGCTATATGAAGTTTGAAATACCGGAGCTTGACTGGATACGTATTCCTTGCGTGCCTGGCATATGAGATCTTCTTTTCACATTGGATCCCCAGGACTTTTTTTTCCACCTTCCATTTCGCACAGGCCCAAGACCAAGCAGAATGCGGACCCATGCAGTTGACACAGAACTTAGGAGACTCACACGGTGTATCGTGAGCCTCCTGTCCGCAATCCGCACAGGTTGGCCCTCCACGGCATCTCAGCTTCGTATGCCCAAATTCATGGCACTCAAAGCAGCGCCGAGGATTGGGAACGTATGGCCTGACTCTGAGCACATGGGAAGCCTGCTCGAACCTCCTTTGAGAGGATGGGAGTCACAAAGGTGAGGATGTATGGATCCGTCTTTTTCTCTTGTCCGTTCTTTTTGGTAATGATACGGTAGACCTCGGTGACATGCTGAGGGGAAAGCTCCTCACAGATATCCTCAATGCTCACGCAGTCGAGGTCATAACAAGTGACCACTCCCTTGCAAACATTGCCGTTTTACTCAACGGTATTTCGGAGATCGCCATAATATTTGAGGATTATGTGTCAGTCATAGTCTGAATCATGATGGTGCCATCACGCAGTTTCCTTATTAAAACGTCAGATTTTGCTGCTCCATTTATCACTCTTTCGAGGATAAATGGGCTGACACGTTTCAGATCTTCACTTTCATCCTACTCGAGACATCACCAGGAAGCGGGGCTGGGGCCTCACCACTTCCTGGCTTTTTATCAAAACAGGGCTGGACGGCCTTACCCTTTACCCTATTATCATTAATACGGCCCTGTCAGGGGCCGGGCAGTAAAATGCCAGCAGAACTTGGCAGTACGGTGCCAGCGGACAGTAAGGTGTCAGCTGTGACAATAAACTCAGTAATGAGTGGGAGGACAACCTGCAAAAGTACTCGGATCGTAGACCCAGTTGATTCCAGTTGGTTCTACCACATAGGGCCCTGTTAACTCTTCCGTCGAGTGGTTCCATACGACGCTAGACATGACAACCTTCATATGGAGCATCGCCGGAAGAGAGGTCCACCGTAGCAAGTGTATGCAGGAAAAGTGCTAATTTTACGTCCGGAACCCTCATGAACGCAACCGGTCTTTTCAAGGTAGGGTACCCGGTTGTCATCCCTAAGGCCCTTCTACCAAGATATTACAACCGGCGCACTTTCAATCAGGAGCTCAAAGCAGTGGTATCCAATATAACCCGAGTAGAGCCGTGTTAAATGCCAAGGTCGTCAACAGAGGGGCCAAAGGTTCTGTGCAGGATTTAACGGCAGGGAAGGGAAGAAAGAAGGAAGGAAGAAGTAAGGAAAGAGAAGGTGGAAGAAGGAAAAGAAGAAGGAAGGAAGAGAAGAAAGGAAGGAAAGAAAGGAAGGAAGAAAGAAGAAGAAGGAAGGAAGGAAGAAGGAGAAGAGGAGGAAGTAAGGAAAGAGAAGGTGGAAGAAGGAAAAAAAAGAAGGAAAAAAGGAAAGAAAAGAAAGTGAAAGGAATATGTAGGATAGGGTTGTCCTGCCCGAGTACATTCTGCACAGCAGCCTCCCTTTTAGTCGCTCTTACGACAAGCAGGGGTTATTGAGGGACTTTTCTAAACCACGTCGCAGGGGGATGAATATATTAAATACATTTTAGTAACTTTTGTAACTGTCAGACACAGTCCTTCCCTACCAGTACTACGACCATACGTCATCTATTACAGTGAGGTTTTATGGGAAAATAAACTGACGTGGAAGTTTTGTTATGGTTGTCCCAATGATTCACGAAGAGTACTAGAGTAGTAGAGCCTTTAAACACAAGT
>JBCFYV010002743.1:0-28919 GCA_039000515.1 Timema cristinae | reverse complement strand
CCCAACTCCGTTAGGTATTTAAACACTGACCTCCCTACTAGCAGCAAAACAGACTAGATGAGACTGATTATTTAGACCCACGTGGCTACTGACTTGGGTTAGTTTCTGTTTATTAAGTTAATAACAGGCGTAAAAGAGGTACAAACAACTGACACAACTCATATCTAGTCATAACTTTCTCGAGGGTTCTCGGATATTTGTCGTGATATGAGTGTATCTCATTCATATTAAAATCAGTATTATGACCCTGTCCTCAGCTTTATAAGTCGATTATTAAAATGAGTATCGATTTCCCCTACGATAGACTGCTTCCCGTCGACAGGTCAATATTCACGTTTATCCATAACATCAGCTTTCATTGGGAAATATGTTTTTGAACTGATACATATGGAAACATATTCTAATTTTTTCAGCCTTCGTGCCATTATAATAAACATAAATACAATCTGTTATACTATGCATTAAATTTTGAAATATATCGGATAATCTGCGTGATTTCTTTTGACACTGATGTCCAAATTATATTCTCGTAAGGTGGGAGTGTAGGGACCACGTGCTAAGGGCAGTATTTTTGCAGTTTTTATATCAACACTTTTTTTTTTTGTAAAATTAAATCAAACATTATTTCAATAGAAACATAAATTTAATTTTCTTAACATTCTGATATTAACAGTTCTTGAATAACTGTTAAACGTGTACTAGAATTTAAATTTAAAAAAATTATCTTCATTTAAAAACTATTTCATCTAATTCCATTATGCTCATGACACATACACAAAAATTGTTATTAATTTTATTTTATTTATCACCGCGTCTGACTACCCATTCGGTGTATACGCTTAAGTACTAATAACAATAATTTTCTAGGAATTGGGAAGGAAGAATATAGAGGAAGTAAACCCATATTTGCGTGGAGGGAGATTGAAAACAACCCCAGCTCACCGAGTGAGATTAGAACCTTGATCTACCCGTCTCGACAGAATATCTCAACACGAAACTAGCGCGTTAGCTAACTACGCACCGATATGGGTAAAAAATTGTTGATATTGCCGTATAAAGAAAGTTACACTGTTCCTACTGAAGCAATTATTCTTGATTTATTTTGACAAACAAAAAGGTTTTACTATAAACCTACTGAAACACTGGCCTTATCTTGCGTCCTCTACATTACCCACTTTAAACTATGACTTCTGCTTAAGTCATTACAAAGGTTATTAATATATCTTTTTAACTATTACTTTTTTATCATAGCTGTTACATCTAAATCTAAAAGAAAGAAAACGAAACATGATTTTAAACAACGTGAACCAGTACTAGCATGCAGAGGGTATGAGAACACCATAGTGATTAAAATCAAACCCTTGTCTATACTAGTCTATACTAATATTATAAAGAGGAAAGACTTGTTTTTTTTGTTGTTTTTTTGTTTTAATAGATAAACTCAAAAACTACTGGACCGATTAAAAAAATTCTTTCACCAATATTAAGCTACATTATCAGCGAGTAACATAGGCTAATTTTATTTGAAAATTTAATTTATTCTTAATAAAAATGTCGATAGTATATGATATAGTCGTTGGAAAAAAAAGTTGTTGAAGGGGAAGTGGGGTTGGTGAAGGGGGTGGGGTTTAGGTGTGAAGAAAGAGGAATGAGATGAAAATAATAAGGGGATAAAAAGAGGCAGGCGGCTGTACCGTGATGGTAGGACTGTATCAAAAAAAAAGTTTTGTTTTTTATATTGACTTGATGGATGATTTGAAGCTTGGTTTTACATGATTCTTTACAATATTTTTTTACGGGGAAGGGGGCTAGTGACTAAATAAACTACAATGATTGAACCACATGTTAAAAACCATCCTTTCTCTCTCCACAGAAAAGCACCCAGCCGAGATCTGAAGAAATCTCTATCTACCTTCACCGGTAGTCCAGTCTATTGCAAGCCTAGTACCTTAGATCGTGTGATAATAGGTGTGAGTGAAGTTGAAATAAAATATCTTTATTATTCCTTATATTATGTGTGGATATATACACTAACATTGTTTGATAAATAGATCTAAGTTGTTTGAAAAAGAAAAACATAAAATGTAGTAAAGGATGAGTGATGGAGATCTTGGGTAGAGGACACATGAGCGTTTAATGTACGAATGTACGAACGTATATTGTGTAACGCACGTTGGCTCGTTTTACGGAAGTAAGTTTGACGCATGCTAGCATCCTTTATTTTTGTATTGACTGTAATTGCAGCGTATGTCATGGCATTGTAACGTGCATCCTAGATTGAGTGCATCAGTAAAAAAATGTACGTTTTTTACAACGTGCGCTAGTAGATACGTTCATTGATAGCTTCATATATATATATATAATTATATATATATATATATTTATATATATATACACACACTTTCAGCGTTCTCTTACGGTGTAGGCAAGTAACTGTGCACTTAACTCAAAAAACAACAACTCTGTACTTAATCCATCCTTACTAAACTCTATCCACACTTCTCTATCCTTTAAAACTCCCTTCACTTCAATAACATCCATTCACTGACTCATACATACACTTTTTATTCTTAAAACTCTTAATGTTTTTCTTTTTGACACATTTGTTTACCATTTTTATATGTATTTTTATGCTATAAATATGTGTATTAAATATATACAATATATTTACATATTTTTTTAGCAACGCGTCTTATTACTTGTTCAGGTTATACGCCTATGCACAACTTAGGGATTAGGAAAGTTGAATTTTGTTAATTAAACCGAACGCACGCATTATTGGTCGTGTTGTTTGAAGCATAGTTTAGATAACGAACTGGATAAACGGCTATAGGCTAGGATTCAAATTTCCGGTCGAATGTACTGAGATTTATTTCTTCATAAACTCTTCTTCCTCACCAATGAGGGTATACTACCTTTAAAATTATAACGTCTTCAACCCTACTCCATTAGTGAAAATATACTGATATTCTGGACAAAGATGTAATTTAAATAAGATTAAACTTAATATTATAGTAGATTATACAATAAAACCCATCATACAGAATCCGAGTATTCCGAATTTCCAGATAGTACTAACAAAATTTTCGAAAAACAGTGGCATAAAACAAATTAAGTCAGGTTAATTATTTTGTTTAAGATTCTATTATTACATGTTATACATTAGTTAAATTAATGTAGATTAGGTAAAACTAATTCAACTGTAATTTAATTTTTTTTGAAAATACTCTTTCTGCCCGTCGAACTTTTCTTATTCCTCCGCTTAATCCGTGTTTTCGCTAGTCCTAACAAGGTTCGGTCCCTATGAGTTCGAATTAAAGAAGATCTGCTGTTTATAAATCTAAGGAAACATTTATGAGTAAAAATAAGTACGATTCGTTTATCCGTAAATCTAGGAAACTTACTTTGTATGTTTACATTTTAATCTAGCTTATTAGTAATTCGTAAAGGTAAGGCCTTTCGGTATAAACAAATTGGACAAATTGGACCGGGCTAAGATTCGAATGTTGACCTTCCCGTCACTAGAAAGTCAATTCTATTATTATTATTATTTTATTATATTTATTATTATTATTATATTATTATTATTATTATTTAGCACCGCGTCTTACCGCCCGTTCGTGCTATACGCACTTACACTAAATAATGGTAGGGTGATTGTGAGATGAAATGGAGGACCTACAGCTTAATGTGGAATTCGAACCACGGTGGAGGACTGGCATTCCATTCTATTGCTAGTTTGATTATTTAAACCTCTCGACAAACCTTATTTTAATTTGTTTTTAGTAGGAAAACGCTGACAAATTATTTTCATAGCAAAAATAATACATTTACAAACTAATATGTGTTACTTAAGGATAAGCTTCTAACCAAACTTGACATTTATTTGTCTGAAGAGATAAAAAAAATATGGCATAAAAAAATCTCGCCATAGTTATTAGAGTGTTTCCCAATTTGTATAAGAATTCATGGTTATAACCATTACTGAAGACAAAATGAAGAATATTTCTTTAAAGCTTTGTTTGTTCACAATTACTGGGTGTTAACGTGGTGGAATTAGGTATAGAGGTTGTATTTGTTCGTACTAAACTTACTCTCAGAGATTCCACTAATAGCCATATACTCAAAAAATGTCTTTTTTTATTAACCAATATATAACATCCAACCTGAAGGTTTTAATTACATTAATAAACTCGTAATTGCAGTGACGAACAAAAATGGTTAACGTAATCAAAACTTGTTGAATTGTGCAACTCTCCGCTTCCGTTGAATCATTAATTATACGAGCGGTGCTTAAGTGTATTAACCAATTTGGCGAGTCATTATTAAACCACGCGGTGCTCACGTGGGCAATATTTGCCAGGAATTCGAAAGTTTTGAATCCCGCCGTTAGCTCTTGCCCCGGGAGAAATTCTCGCAAGAAACAACCAACATGTTTGGTGTTCATGAATTATGACCTAACAAAAAAAGAAAATAAAGAGTTTTTTTGTGACGTCAAGAAAACATCTTAAAAAGAAATTTAAAAAATAATAATTTAAAAACAGTTTTGGAATGTTAATAAAAAAAATATATGGCAATTTATTTTTTGTTTAAAGGGTTGTCGTTGCTATTATATTTGTTTTAACCACGTTTTTACTATCCGCTGAGATATCCAAAATTTTAATTATATAATGGAGTAGAAAAAAAGATGGTATCTTAAAAATAAAGTACTCTTATTTTGCTAGAAAGGGAGAGCGGGAAATCATGTTAGAAAAATAATCTTAAAAAATTATGGCTGGAATACAAACGTCATCTTCCTTGAATAAATAAAAAATAGTATCCACTCCTCCATTGATGTTGGCTAACTTTTATCGATTTTTTAGAAGTGTCAGCGACAAATTTATGTGACCTTAGTTTGTTTTTGGTTTAAAGTGCTTACAATAATCTACTATTTTTATTTTGGAACTCAAAATAATTTTAGTTCCTTTATAATCCGTTTCAGCACACACCATCCATTTTAAATGTTTCTTGACATAGTTTTTTATTCATATTAAAATAAGGAAATTTAAACTAACCATAAGTGTTTAAAATATCTATATAATACATGTTACGACACAATCACACGATTTTCTCATTATAGTCTATCATAAAGGATGTTCCCGGGTTAGACGGTTAAACTTTGAGAAGTGGCAGTGGATCAAAAATCTAACTCCAAATGTATTTTTAAGATATGATCGATTTAGTTTACTTTTTGCTCCAAACAGCAAAAACTAAAATAAAACATGTTTTTCTGCAGAGGTCCTCGGTAATGGTTTAATATTAATTTTCCTGGAAGGTGGATCGATCGTGCTGAACCTGTGGCTTGGCCTCTGCGTTTTACCTGATTTGATGCCATTAGATTTTTTTGTATCGAGAGCTGTCAAACAAAATCGTATGAAGTGTCTGTTAATGAATGACCTTCATCATTAACGACAAATGATAACGCAAGCGTGCGAAGAAACAACAGTCGCACAACGTTGGTTGGCCACTCGATTTGTCATTGATAATGCTGTCTCCAGGCTGGAAACCGTCAATTTTAACAAAATATATAAAATAGTTTATCTAATATGGTGCATACCAATTTTGTTTTTATTAGTTGTTTCCTGTTTGCTTGAAAAGAAAGCTAAAACAAGCAAATCTCCAAAATACATTTTGAGTTAGTTTTTTCATCCACTACCGCTTCTCAAAGTTTAACCGTCTAACCCTGGAACACCCCGTAGTTTGTGACAAAATTAACTACCCTAATTTGAGAGTTAGACTCAAGATTTTAGTAAATGCCTTGAGGTGTGATCACTTTGACATTTAAAACATCAACTTTGAAAACAATCTATCAACCCTTTTATTTGTAGCTCCAAGGACAGATAGAGAGTTAGACGGACGGACAGACATAATTGAGGGGTCAGGACAAAAACATGATAGCCCTTATTAATTTAGGTGGGATATACCCACTAAGAAGACGTCTAATAAAATTCTAAAATAGAGCTATAAAAATTAACAAAATATTCATCAATACTAGCTATCCGCAAGTTCTTGATTGACTACAAAAACCCCCTGTAATTCAAGAGTTAAGCTACCTGAAAGCACTGATAACACATTTTCCCATAAAAATGAGATTTTTCATGTTTTTAACCAGTTCAAGTTGTCAAACTCATTTTTTTTGGTCTATTTTCAAGGTTGAAAACTTTCACAAGAACAATACACGAAACTTAATTATCTTATATATTCTCTATATGAGTAATTACAAAGGCAAGCAAAACCGTTCTCACTTAATGAAATTGCAAAAATAAAGCGTTCTTCAGAACATATTTAATATAAGTAATATTATATTATACAAAACAACTAAAATTATGTATTTTATAACGTCACTTAATAAACAGTGTTATTATATACTAGCGCGTTTGTCATATTTTAAAATCTGTCTCAAATTAATTTTTAATCAAATTAAATGTGAAACTGTATCTTATCTTATGAAGCGTGCATGGTAGACTGCTTTGAAATGTTTAATTTTGTAAGTTTTTGAAAAAAAATCTACGTAGCTTATTAATAGAAAGTAAACGCTTATAAAAAAAAAAAAAAAACAATTTTAATAAATATTCTAAAAATAATAAAGCTTGTCTGCTTTAAAAAGCATGTTCTCAGCCCATGAACATGCTACCATCTAAAACCTCTTGCTAGTATTAACGAAAAGTGGGGAACGCGTTCTTGGACATTGATGTGTTCCGTGGTTTTCTGGGTTCAGTTCCGCCATTACACGGAGGTTTAGTGTGAGGCTATCTCTAAAAAACCTCCCCCATTCCCCCCCCCACCTTCTTAACCCTTAAAAAAAAAAAAAAAACCCCCCCCCCTTTTTTTTTTTTCTTTTTTTTTTTAAAAAAAAAATTTTTTTTTTTTAAAAAAATTTTTAAAAAACCGAAAAAAAATTTTTTCCCCCAAAAAAAAAAAAAAGGGTTTTTTAAAAAAAAGGGCCCTTTAAAAAAAAACCCTTTTAAAAAAAAAAAAAACCAATTTTTTTTTTTAAATTTTTTTTAAAAAAACCCCCCCAAACCCCCCCCAAAAAACCCCCCCCTTTTTTTTTTTCCCCCTTTTTTTTCCCCCTTTTCCCCCCCCCAAAAAAGGGGGTTTTGGGAAATTTTAAACCCCCCCCCAAACCCCCCAAAAAAATTTTTCCAAAACCCCCGGGTTTAATTTTTCCCCCCCCCCCCTTTTTTTTGGGGGGAAAAAACAAAAAAAATTTTTAAAAAAAAAAAACCAAAAAAAGGGGCCCCCCCAAAAAAAACCCCCCCCCCCCCCCCCCCCAAAAATTTTTTTAAAAATTTTTTTTTTTAAAAAAATTTTTTTTAAAAAGGGAAAAAAACCCCCAAAAAAATTTTTTAAAATTTTTTTTTTTTTTTTTTTTTTCCCCCCCCAAAAAAAATTTTAACCCCCCCCCTTTTTAAAAAACCCCCAAACCCCCCTTTTTTTTTTTTTTTTAAAAATTAAAAATTTTTGGGGGGAAAAAAAAATTTAAAAAAAACCCCCCTTTTAAAAAAAAAATTCCCCCCCCCTTTTTAAAAAAAAACCCCCCCCCCTTTTTAAAAGGGGGGGCCGGAAAACCCCTTTTTTTAAAAAAATTTTTTTCCCAATAAAAAATTTAATTAAAAAATTTTTTTTAAAAAAAAAAGGAAATTCAAAAAAAAAAAAGGAAAAGGGAAAAAGGAAATTAAAAAAATTGGAAAAAAAAAAAAAAAAAAGGGTTTTTTTTTCCCCTTTTTTTCCCCCAAAAATTTTTTGAAAAAAATTTTTTGGTTGTTTAAAGGGGGAATTTTTTTTTAAAAAAAAAAAGGGAAATTTTTTTTTCCCCCCCTTTAAAAAAGGGGGGGTTTTTCCCCGGGGGTTTTTAAAATTAAAAAAAAATTTTTCCCCCCCCCCCCAAAACCCTAAAAAAAGGTTTCCCCCCCCCCCAAAAATTTTTTTTTCCCCCCCCCTTTTTTTTAAAAAAGGGGGGCCCGGAAATTTTTTTTTCCCCCCCAAAATTTTATCAAAAGGGGTTTCCAAAAAAAAAAAACCCCCTTTTTATTTTTTTTAAAATTTTCCCCCAAAAATTTTTTTCCCTTAAAAAAAATTTTCCCAAAAAAACCCCTTTTCCCCAAAAAAAAAAAAAAAAAAAACCCCCCCCCCCTTTTTTTTTTTTCCCCCCCAAAAAAAAAATTGGAAAAAATTTTTAAAAAAAAAAAAACCCTTTTTAAAAAAATTTTTTTTTTTCCCCTTTCCAAAAAGGGGGAAAAAAAAAAAAATTTTTAAAAAAGGGGGGAAAAAAAAAATTTTTTTTAAAAAACCCAATTTAAAAAACCTTAAAAAAAAAAAATTTAAAAATTTTTTTTTTTGTTTTTTTTTAAAAAATTTAAAAAAATTTTTTTTAAATTTTTTTGTCTTCCCCTTTTTTAAAATTACCCAAACCCCAAACCCCCCTTAAAAAAGGGGGGGTTTTAAACCCCCCAACCTTTTTTTAAAAAATTTTTTAAATTTTTTTTTTTTAAAAAAAAAATTTTTTTTTTCCCCCCTTTTTAAAAAAAGGGGTTTTTTTTTTTTTTTTTGGGGTTTTAAACCCAAACCCCCCCCCCTTTTTTTAAAAACCCCCTTTTTTAAAAAATTTTTTTAAAAAATTAATTTAAAAAATTAAATTTAAAATTTTTTTTTTTTAACATTATTTTATTTCCCCCAAAAAATTTAAAAACCCCCCCAAAAAATTTAAAAACCGGAAGGGTTTGTAATTTTTTTTTTTTTTTAAAATTTTTTTTAAAATTTAAAAAAAATTTTTTAAAAAAAATTTAAAAAAAAATTTTTTTTTTTTAAAAAATTTTTTTTTTTAAAAAACCCCTTTTTTTTTAAAATTGAAACCCCCCCCCTTTTGGAAAAAAAAATTTTTTTGGGGGGGCCCCACCCCCCAAAAAATTTTTTTAAAATTTTCAAAAATTTTTTTTTTAAAAAAATTTTTTTTTAAAAAAAAAAAAAATTTTTTTTAAAAAAATTTTAAAATTTTTTTTAAAAAAAGGGGGCCCCGGGTTTTCAGTTTTTTTAAAAAATTTCCCCAAAAAAAACCCCCAAAAAAAATTTTAAAAATTTTTCCCCAAAAAAAAATTTTTTAAAAAAACCCCCAAAAAAAAAAATTTGTTCCTTTTAAAAAAAAAAAAATTTTTTAAAACCAAAAAAAAGGGTTTTTTTCCCCTTTTTTTTTTTAAAAAAAATTTTTTTAAAAAAAATTTTTCCCCTTCAAATATTTTTTAAAATTTTTCCCAAAAAAAAAAAAAAAAAAAAATTTTTTGGGTTTTTAAAAAAACCCTTTTTAAAAAAAGGGGGTTTTAAAAAATTTTGTTTTTTTTTAAAATTAACTCCCTTTTTAAAACCCCGGAAAATTTAAAAATTTTTAAAAAAAAAAACCCCCAAAAAAACCCCCCAAAAAAAAAATTTTTTTTTCCCCCCCCCAAAAAACCCTTTTTTTTTTTAAAAAAAAAAAAAAAACCCCCCCAAAAAAAAAAAAAAAAATTTTTAAAATTGTTTTTTCCCCCCTTTTTTTTAAAAAATTAAAATTTTTTTTTTTAAAAAAAACCCCCCCAATAATTTTTCCCCTAAAAATTAAATTAAAAAAAAAATTTTTTTTTTCCCCCCCCCCCCCTTTTTTTAAAAAAAATTTTTTTTAAAATTTTTTTTTGGGGGAAAAAAAATTTTTTTTTTTTTCCCTTAAAAAATTTTTTTAAAAAAACCCCCTTAAAATTTTTTTTTAAAAAAAATTTTTTTTTTTTTCCCCCCAAAAAAAAAAAAATTTAAAATTTTTAAAAAAAAAAAAAATTTAAAAAAAAATTCCCCCCAAAAATTTTTTAAAACCCAAAATTTTTTTCCCCCCCTTTTTTAAAAAAACCCCCCCTTTTTTAAAAAAAAAAAAAATTTTTTAAACTTTTTTTCCCCCTTTCCCCGGAAAAAAAAAAAAAATTTTAAAAACCCCCAAAAAAAAATTTTTTTTTTTCAAAAAATTTTTTTTTTAAATTTTTTTTTTTTTTGGGGGGTTTTAATTTTTTTAAACCCCCCCCCCTTTTTTTTTTTAAACAATTTTTTTAAAAAAAGTTTCCCCCCCCTTTTCAAAACCTTTAATTTTTTTTTCCCCCGGGATTTTTTTAAAATTTTTTTTTTTAAATTTTTTTGGGGTTTGGGGGGGCCCCCCCCAAAAAGGGGGTTTTCCTAAAAAAAATTTTTTTAAAAAAAACCCCCAAAAAAACCCCCTTTTTTGGCCCCCTTTTTTTTTCCCCCCCCCTTTTTTTTTTGGGGGCCAAAAAAAAAATTTTAAAAAATTAAAACCCCAAAAAAAAAAAACCCCCCAAAAAATTTTTTTTTCCCCCAAAAAAAAACCCCCAAAAAAAAACCCTTTTTCCCCCCCTTTTAAAACCCCAATAAAACCCAAAAAAAAAAAAATTTTTTTTTGCCCCCCCCTTTTTTTAAAAAAAGGGGAAATCGTTAAACAAAAAAAAATTTTTCCCCCAAAAAAAATTTAAAAAATTTTTAAAAAACCCCCCCCGGGGAAAAAAACCGGGGGAAAAATTTTTTTTTGGGCCCCCCCCCTTTTTTACTTTTTGGGGGGGGGTTTTTTTTTTAAAAAGGGTTTTTTTAAAAAAAAAAAAAAATTTTTTTTCCCCTTGGGGGCCCCCCCAAAAAAAAAAAAAAAAAAATTTTTCCCCCCAAAAATTTCAAAAAAACCCAAAAAACCCAAATTTTTTTTTTTTTAAAAAAAAAAAAATTTTTTTAAAAAATTTTTTTTAAAAATTTAAAAAAAATTTTTTAAAAATTTTTAATTTTTTTCCCTTTTTTAAAGAAAAAAATTTTTCCCCTTGGTAAAAACCCCCCCCGGGGGGCCCCGGAAAAACCAAAAAAAAAAATTTTTTCCCCCCGGGAAAAAAATAAAAAAAAAAGGGGAAAAAAAAAAAAAGGGCCCCAAAAAAAGGGGAAAAATTTCCGTTTAAAAAAATTTTTTTAAAAGCCGAAAAAAAGGGTTGGGGGAAAGGGAAAAAAAGGGGCCCCCCCTAAAATTTAAATTTTTTAAAATTTTTTTTAAAAAAAAAATTTTTTAATAAAAATTTTTTAAAAAAAAAAAAAAAAAAAAAAAAATTTTGGTTTTTTTTTAAAAAAAAAAAAAAAATTTAAAAAAAAAAAAAAAATTTTTTTTTAAATTTTTTAAAAAAAATTTTTTTTTAAACCCAAATTAAAAAAAAATTTTTTTTTAAAAAACCCTTTTTTTCCTTTTTTAAAAAAAATTTTTTTTAAAATTTTTTTTTTAAAAAAGGGGGGGTTTTTCCCCTTTTAAAAAAAAAAAAATTTTTTTAAATTTTTTTAAAAAAGGGGGGAAGAACCCCCCCTTTTTCCCCCCTTTTGGGGGTTTTTTAAAATTTTGGGTTTTTTTTTCCCCCAAAAATTTTTTTTTTCCCCCTTTTGTTTTTAAAAAAGGGAAAACCCCCCCAAAAAAATTTTTTAAAACCCCCCCGGTTTTGTTTTTTAAAAAAAAAAAAATTTTTTTTTTTTTTAAAAAAAACCCCCCCCCTTTTTTTAAAAAAAAAAGAAAAAAAAATTTTTAACCCAAAAAAACCCCAAAATTTTTTGGGGGGGGAAAACCCCCCCAAAAATTCCTTTATTTTTTAAAAAAAAATTTTTTTTTTTAAAAAAAAACCAAAAAAATTTAAAAACCCCCCCTTTAAAATTCCCCGCCTTTAAATTTTTAAAAAAATTTTCCCAAAACCAAACCCTAAAAAAATTTAAAAACCCCCCCCCCCAAAAACGGGTTTTTTTAAAGGGGAAAAAAAAAAGGGGGCCCCGGGAAAAACCCCAATTTTCCCTTGGAAACCTTTTTAAAAACCCCCCAAAAGGGAAAAAAACCTTTTTTAAAATTTTGGGGTTTAAATTTTTAAAAAAAAAACCCTTGAAAAGGGGGGGGTTTTTTCCCAAAAAAAATTTTTAAAAAAAAAAAAAAAAATTTTTCCCCTTTTCCCCCTTTTAAAAAAAAAAAATTTTCCCCCAAAACCCTTTTTTTTTAAAAAAAAAAATAAAAACTTTTAAAAAAAAAACCCCGGGGAAAAAAAAAGAAAAAAACCCCCCCCAAAAGGAAAAAAAAAAATTTTTTTTAAAAAAAAAAATTTTTTTTTGGGCCCCCCCAATTAACCCCCCCGGGGAAAACCGGGGGTTTTTTTTTTAAAAATTTTTTTTTTTCCCCCCCCCAAAAAAAAACCTGTCCCTTAAAAACCCCCCCGGTTTTTTCCCCCAAAAACCCAAAAATTAAAAAAGTTTTTTTTGGGAAAAAAAATTTTTTAAAAAAAAACCCCAATTTTTTTTTTTTAAAAAAAAAAAAAATTTTTTAAAAAAAAAAGGTTTTTTAAAAAAACCCTTTTTAAAAAATTTTAAATTTTTTTTTTCCAAAAAAACCCCCCCCCAAAAAAAAACCCCCCCCAAAAAAAAAATTTTTTTTTTGGCCCCCAAAAAAAAATTTTTTAAAAATTTTTTTTTTTTAAAAAAAACCCAAAAAAAGGGGAAAAAAAAAGGGTTTTTTTTCCCCCCCCCAAAAAAAATTTTTTTTTTTAAAAAAAAATTTTTTTCCCTTTTTAAAAAAAAAAAAAATTTTTGGGGGTTTTTTAAACCCTTTTTTAAAAAAACCCCCTTTTTTTTTAAAAAAAAAAACCCAAAAAAAAAAAAAAACCCCCTTTTTTAAAAAACCCCCCAAAAAAGGGGGGGGGTTTTAAAAAAGGAAAAAATTTTTTTTTAGGGGGGTTTTTTTTTTTTAAAACCCCAAAATTTTTTTTTTCCCCTAAATTTTTTTGGGAAAAATTTTTTTTTTTTAAAAAAAAACCCCCTTTAAAAAAAGGGTTTAAAATCTTTTGGGGGTTTAATTTTTTCAAAATTTTTTGGGGGGGGGCCCCCTTTTCCCCCCCCTTCCCCCCCCAAAAACCTCCCCTTTTTTTAAAAAAACCCCAAAAACCACCCCCCCAAATTTTTTTCCCCCCCCCCCAAAAAACCCCCCCTTTTCCCCCAAAAAAAATTTTTTTTTTTTTTTCCCCCCCCGGGGGGCCCCCTTTTTTTTTTTAAAAGGGGGAAAAAAATTAAAAAAACCCTAAAAAATATTTTTAAAAAGGGGGTTTTTTCCCCCAAAATTTTTTTGGGGGAAAATTTTTTTTAAAAAATTTTTTCCCTTTTTTTTTTCCCCCCCCATTTTTTTAAAAGGGCCCCAAAAAAAACCCCTTTTTTAAAAATTTTTTGGGGTTTTTTTCAAAAAATTTTTTAAAAATTTTTTTTTCCCAAAGGCCCCCCCCCCCTTTTTTTTTTAAAAAATTTTTTTTAAAAAATTTTTAAATTTTTCCCCCCGGAAAATTTTAAAAAAACCCCCAAAAAAAATTTTTTTCCCCCCCTTTTTTTAAAAAATTAAAAAATTTTTTTTTTTTTTCCCCCCCCCTTTTTTATTTTCCCAAAAAATTTTTAAAAAACCCCAAAAAAAAAAAAAAAATTTTTTCAAAAAAAAATTTTTTGGCCTTTCCCCCAAAAACCCCCCCCAAAAAAAAAAAAAAGGGTTTTCCCTTTTTTTTGGGCCCCGAAAAAAAAACATTTTTTTTTTTTTTTTTTTAAAATTATTTTTTTTTTTAAAATTTTTTTTAAAAAAAAAGGGCCCCCCCCAAATTTTTTTTTGGCGGGGAAATTTTTTTAAAAAAAAAATTTTTTAAAAAGGGTTGAAAAAGGGGGGAAAATTGAAAATTTTAAAACCCCCCAAAATTTTTTAAAAAAAATTTTTTTTTTTAAAAAATTTTTCCCCCCCCAAACCCCAAATTTTTTTGAAAAAAAAAGGGGAAAATTTTTTTAAAAACCCCCCCCCTTTTTTTAAAAAAAAAAAGTTTTTTTTGAAAAACCCCCCAAATGTTTTAATTTTTCCCTTTCCAAAAAAAAAAATTTTAAAAAAAAAAAAAAAACCCTTTTTTTTTCCCCCCAAAAAAAGGGCCCCTTTTCCCTTTTAAAAAAACCCCTCCTTTTTTTTAACCCCCCCTTTTTTTTAAAAAAAAAAATTTCTTTTTCCCCTTAAAAAGGGAAAAAAAAAAAATTTTTTCCCCCAAAAAAAAAAGGGGAAAAAAAAAACCCATAAAAGGGGGGGAAGGTTTCCCCCGGGGGGAAAACGGGTTTTTTTTTTTAAAAAAAAAAATTTTTAAAATTAAAAATTTTTTTTTTAAAAAATTTTTTTTTTTGGTTTTTTAAAAAAAAAAGGGGCCCCCTTTTTTTAAAACCCCAAAAAAAAAAAGGGGGTTTCCCCCCCCCCCCCCTTTTTTCCCCCCAAAAAAAAATTTTTTTTTTTTTTTAAAAGGTTTTTTTCCCCCCCCCCCAAAAAAAAACCCCCCGGGGAAAAACCCCTTTTTTTTTTAAAAAAAAAATTTTTTTTTTTCCCCCAAAAAATTTTCCCCCAAAAAAAGGGGAAAAAAATTTTTTTAAAATTTTTGGGGGTTTTTTTTTTTTTTAAATTTTTTTTTTTTTTTTTTTAAAAAAAACCCCCCCCTTTTTCCCCCCCTTTTTTTTCCCCCCCAAAAATTTTTTGGTTTAACCCCTTTTTAAAATTTTTTAAAACTAAAAAAACCCCCCTTTTTTTTTTTTCCCCCCCCCCAAATTTTTTTTTTCTTTTTGGGGGGGGTTTAAAAAACCCCCGGGAATTTGGGAAAACTGTTTTTCCCCCTTTTAAATTTTTAAAAAAAAAAATTTAAATTTATTTTTGGGGAAAAAAAATTTTTTTAAAAAACCCCCCCCCCGGGAAAATTTTTTTCCCCCTTTTCAAAAAAATTTTAAAATTTAAAAAAAAAAACCCCCCCCCCCCCGGGGGGTTTTTTTAAAAAGGGGTAAAAAAAAAAAAAGGAAAAAATTTTTTTTTTTTTGGGGGGGGGGTTTTTTAAAAACTTGGTAGAAAAAAATCTTTTCCTTTTAACCCCCCCCCTTTTTAAACCAAAAAAAACCGGAAAAAAATTTTTTAAAAAATTTTTTTAAATTTTTAAAAAATTTTTTAAAACCCCAAAAAATTTTTTGGGCCCCCCAAAAAAAAAAGGGAAAAAAATTTTAAAAATTTTTTTTTCCCGGAAAATCCACCCCAACCCCAAAAAAAATTTTTTAAATTTTTTTAAACTAAAAAATTTTAAATTTTTTTTCCCCCCTTTTTTTTTAAAAAAAAAACCCCCTGGGTTTTTTTTTAAAAAAAATAAATTTGGGAAATTTTTTTTTTTTTTTTGGGGAAAATTTTTTCTTTCCCCCCCTTTCCCCCAAAAAAAAATTTTTTTTTTTTTCCCCCAATCCCTTTCTTTTAAAACCTTTCCCCTTTGGAAAAAAAATTTTTAAAATTTTAAAAAAAAAAAAAAAGGGGGAAAAAAAAAGTTTTTTTAAAAACAAAAAAAAAAAAAAATTTTTTTTTTTTAAAAAAAAACCCCAAGGGAACCCCCTTTTAAAATTAAAACCCCCCCTTCCCCCCCCGGGTTTTAAAAAATCCCCCAAAAGGGGGGTTTTTTTTTTTTTTCCCCTACCCCGGGGTCCCCCCCTTTAAAAAAAAAATTTTTTTTAAAAAAAATTTAAATTTTAAACCCCCCTTTTTAAAAAAAAAAAATTTTTTTTAAAAAAAAACCCCCTTTTTTTTTTTTTTTTTGGAAAAAAAAAAATTTAAAAATTCAAAAAAAAATTAGCCCCCCTTTTTCCCCCCCAAAAAAAAAAAAAAAAAAACCCCCCCCTTTTTTTTCCCCCAAAAATTTTCCCCCCGGGTTTTAAAAGGAAAATTTTTCCCCCCCCCAAAACCTTTAAAAAATTTTTTAAAAACCCCCTTTCCCCCCCCCCCTTTTTGGCCCCCCTTTTTTTTTCCCCAAAATTAAAATTTTCCCCCCCTTTTTCCCCTTTTTAAATTTTTTTTTTTTAAAAAAGGGAAAAAACCTTTTTTCCCCAAAAAGGAGAAAAAATTTTCCAAAAAAATTTTTTTGGGGTTTTTTTGAAAAGGGGGGGGGTTTTTATTTAACCCTTTTTTAAAAATTTTTTTGGTTTTTTTTTTTTTTTAAAAATTTTTTTATTTTTAAAAAAAAAAAAAATTTTTTTTTTTTTTAAAATTTTTTTAAAAATTTTTTTTTAAAAATTTCCTTTTAAAAAAAAAAAATTTTGCTTTTTTTTTTTTTTTTTTTTTTAAAAAAAAAAAATAAAAAAAAAAACCCACCCCAAACCCAAAAATTTTTAAAGGTTTTTTTTTTTTTAAAAAATTTTTAAAAAAAAATTTTTTTTTTTTTAAAAAAAAAAAAAATTTTTTTTTTTTTTTTTTTTTTAAATTTCAAAAAAAACCTTTTTTGGGTTTTTTTTTAAAAAAACCCCCCCCTTTGAAAAATTTTTTTTTAAAAATTTGGGAAAGGGTTTTTTTTAAAAATTTCCCCCCCCTTCCCCAAACCTTCCCCCCCCCAAAAAAAAATTTTTTTAAAAAAAATTTTTTTTTAAAGGAATTTTTTTAAAAAACCCCCCTTTAAAAAATTTTTTTAATTGGGGGTTTTCCTTTTAAAAAAAAAACCCCCCCCCTTTCCCGGTTTGGGTTTTTTTAAAAAAGGGCCCCAAAAATTTTTTTTAAAAAAAAAATTTTTTCCTTTGGGGAAAAATTTTTTTTCCCCCCCCCCAAAAAATTTTTAAAAAAAAGGGTTTCCCGGAAAAAATTTTTTTTCCCCCAAAAAAAAAAAAAAAAAATTTTTAAATTTTCCATAAAAAAAGGGAAACCGGGGTTTTTAATTTTTTTAAAAAAAGGGGAAAATTTTTTAAAAAAGGGAAAACCCCTTTTCCCAAAAATTTAACCCGGGGGGGGGCCCCCCCTTTTTTTTGGGGGGGAAATTTTCCTTTTTTTGGGGGGGGGTTTTTTTCCCCCCAAAAGGGTTTTTTAAAATTTTTCCTTCCCCGGGGGCCCCCTTTTTTAAAAAAAAATTTTTTTCCCCCCCCCGGGGAAAATTTAACCCCAAAAACCCCCCCTTTTTTTTAAAAAATTTTTTAATTTTTAAAAGGAATCCCAAAACCCCCAAACCCAAAATTTGGGGGGGGTTTTTTTTCCGGAAAAAAAAAAAAAAAAATTTTTTTAAAAAAAATTTTTTTTCTTTTTTAAATTCCCAAATTTATAAATTTTTTTGGGGGGTTTTTTTTCCCCCAAATTTTTTAAATTTTTTTTTTTCCCCCCCCCTTTTTTTTTTTTTCCCCCCTTTTTAAAACCGTTTTCCCCCTTTTTAAAAAAAAATTTTTTTTTAAAAAAATTTTTTTAATTAAAAAAAAACCCTTCCAAAAAAATTGGGGGGGTTTTTTTGGGGTTTCCCCCCCTTTTTTTAATTTTTTTTAATTTTTTTTTAAGGTTATTTTTTTTTTTAAAAACCCTTTTTTTTTCCCCCCCCCAAAACCCCCCTTTTTTTCCCCCCCCCCAAACCCCCAAAAACCCCCCCCCCCCCTTTTTTGGGTTTTTCCCCCCCCCCAAAAAACCCCATTAAAACCCCCCTTTGGGCCCCTTTTTTTTTTTTTTAAAACCTTTTTTTTAAATTTTCCCCACCCGGGCCCCTTTTTTTAAAACCCCCCAAAAAAAAATTTTAAAAGGGTTTTAAAAAAACCCCAGGGGGGGGGAAGAAAAACCCCCAAAAAATTTTAAAAAGGGGTTTTTTTTTTTTTTTAAAAAAAAATTTTTAAAAAATTTTTCCCTTTTTTTTTTTATTTAAACTTTTTGTTTTTTTCCCCCTCCCCCCAAAAAATTTTTGGCCCTTAAAAAAAAAAACCCTATTTTTTTTTTTTAAAAAAAAAAAAACCCCTTTAAACCCCCGGATTTTAATCTAAAAAATTTTTTCCCCCAAAAAAAAATTTTTTAAAAAATTTTTTTCCCCCCAAAAAAAAAACCCCCCCCCCAAAAAAATTTTGGGGTTTTTTTTTTTAAAAAAAAAAAAAATTTTTTTAAAATTTATAAAAAAAAAAATTTTAAAAAATTTTTTAAAACCCCCGAGATTTTAAAACCCAAAAAAAAAAAAAAAAAATTTTTTCCCAAAAAAACCCAAAAAAAAAAAAAAATTTAAAAAAAAAAAAAAAAACCCCCAAAAATTTTTAAAACCCCCCCCCCCCCCCCAAAAAACCCCCTTTTAAAAAAGGGGAAATAAAAAAAAATTGGGGGGTTTTTTTGGGGGCCCCAAAAAAATTTAAAAACCCCCCCCCCGGCCCGGGGGGCCCCCCCCCAAAAAACCCCCCCCCAAAAAAAAAAAAGGGGGGGCCCAAAAAAATTTGGGGGGGAAAAAAATTTTTTTTAAAAAAAAATTTTTTTTTTTAAAAAAAAAAAAAACCCCCCCAAAAAAAAAAATTTTTTTTTGGGGGGTTTTTTTTTTTTTTTTTTTTTAAAAAAAAAAATTTTTTTCCCCGGGGGGCCCTTTTTTTTTTTTAAAAAAAAATTTTTTAAAAACCTTGGTTTAAAAAAAAATTTTTTAAAAACCCCAAAAAAAATTTCCATTTTTAACCCCTTTTTTTTTTTTTTTTTTTTAAAAAAAAAAAAAGGGAAAAAAATAAAAATTTTTTTTCCTTTTTTTTTTTTCCCCGGGCCCCCCCCCCCGGGGTTTTAAAAAACCCCCCCCTTTTTTTTTTTTAAAAAAATCTAAAAAAATTTAAAAAAAAAACCCCTTTTGTGAAAAAATTTTTTTTTAAAAATTTTTTTTTTTAAAAAATTTTTAAAAAAAAATTTTTTTGGGGCCCTTTTTTTTCCCCCCCTTTTTTCCCAAAAAAAATTTTTAAACCCCCTTCCCCCCCAATAAAAAAACCCCCTTTTTTTTTAAAAAAAAGGGGGGGTACAAAAAAAAATTTTTTAAAAAATTTTAATTTTTAAAATTCCCCCCGGGCCCCCGGGGGGTTTTTTGGGGCCCCCCAAAAACCCCAAAACAAAAAAAGGGGGGAAAACCCCCCTTTTTTTTTTTTAAAAAAAAAAATTTTTTTTTAAAAAACCCCCCGGGAAAAATTTCCCCCTTTAAAAAAAAAAAACCCCCTTTTTTTTTCCACCCCCCAAAAACCCAAAAAAAAAAATTTTTTTTTTTTCCCCTTTCCAAAAAAATTTTTTAAACCCCCCAAAAACCCCCCCCTTTTTGGGGGTTTTTCCAAAAAAATTTTTTTTTTAAAAAAACCAAAAAAAATTTTTGAAAATTTTTTAAAAAATTTTAAAAACCCCAAATTAAATTTTTTTTCCCCTTTTTAAAAATTTTTTTAAAAAAAAACCCCTTTCCCCCCCTTTTTTAAAAAAAAAAAACCCAAAAAAAAAACTTTTCCAACCCCCCGGAAAAGGGGGAAAAGGGGGTTTTTTTTTTTTTTTAAAAAAAAACCCCCAACCAAAAAAATTTTCCCCCCCCCTTTAAAAAAAGGGGGTTTTAAAAAAAATTTAAAAAAATTAATTTTAAAACCCCCTTTTTTTTTTCCCCTTTAAATTTTTTCCCCCCCCTTTTTTTCCCCCCCTTTTTTCTATGGCCCCCCCAAAAACCCCCCCCTTTTTTTTTTAAAAAAAAAAAAAAATTTTTTTTTTTAAAAGGAAAAAATTAATTTTTTTGGGCCCTTTGGGGCCCCTTTTTTTTCCCCCCAAAAAAATTTTTCCCAACCCCAAAACCCCCCCCCTTTTTTAAAACCCCCCCTTTTTCCCTTTTTTTTCCCCCCCCCCAAAAAAAAAAACCCCCTAAAAAAAAAAATTTTTAAAAAAAAAGGGGGGGGGTTTTAAAAAATTTTGGCAAAAATTTTAAAAAAAAAAAGGTTTTTAAAAATTTTTTTTGGGGGGAAAAATTTTTAAAAAGGGGGGCCCCAAAGGGAAAAAAAAATTTAAAACCCCTTGGTTTTTTAAAAAAAAATTTTTTAAGGCCAACTAAAAATTAAAATTTTTTTTTTTTAAAAAATTTTAAAATTTTAAAAAATTTTTTCAAAAAAATTTTTTTTTTAAAAAAAAAGTTTTTTTTTTTAAAAAAAAAAAAAAAAAAAAACCCCCCCCCCAAAAAAAATTTTTTAAAAAAAAATTTTTTTGGTTTTCCCCTTTTCCAAAAAAAAGGGGGAAAAAACCCCCCCCTTTAAAAAACCCCAAAAAACCCCCCAAAAAAAAAAACCCCCCCTTTTTTTTTAAAAAAAATTTTTTTAAAAATTTTAAAAAATTTTTTTTTTTTAAATTTAAAAAAAAATTTTTTTGAAAATTTTCCCCTTTTTTTTTTTTAAAAAAAAAAAAATTTTTTAAAAAAAAGGGGTTGTTTAAAAAAAAATTTTTTTTTAAAAAAAAAAAAAAACCCCCCCCTTTTCCTTAAAAAAATTTTGGCCCGTTTTTAAAAAAAAAAAAAAATTTTTTTTTTCCCCCCTTTTTTGGGCCCAAAAAAATTTTTTTTTTAAACCCCCAAAAAAAAAATTTTTTTTAAATTTTTTTTTAAAAAAATTAAAAAAAACCCCAAAAAAAAAAAAAAAAAAAAAACCTTTAACCCCCAAAGGGGCCCCCAAAAAAAGGGGGGTTTCCCCCTTTTTTTAAAAAAATCTCAGGTTTTTTTTTTAAAAAATTTTTTTTAAAAAGGGGGGAAAAAAAAATTTTAATTGGGGGGAAAAAAAATTTTTTTAAAAAAAGGTTTTTTTTTTGGGAAAAAAAAAGGGGTTTAAAAGGCCAAAAAATTTTTGGGGGGGCCCAAGGGGGGCCCCCCCCCTTTTTAAAACCCAAAAAATTTTTTTAAAATTTTTCCCCTTTTTTTTTAAAAAAAATTTGTTTTAAAAAAAAAAATTTTTGGGGGTTTTTTTTTTTAAAAAAAACCCCCAAAAATTAAACCCCCAAAAATTTTTAAAAAAAACCCCTTTAAAAAAATTTTTTTGTTTTTTTAACCCCCCCCGGAAAAAAAGGGGGGGGTTTTTCCCCAATTTTTAAAAAACCCCCCCCCTTTTTTGGGCCCCCAAAAATTTTTTAAAAAATTTTTTTGGGGGGAAAATTTTTTTTCCAATAAAAAAAAAACCCCCAAAAAAAAAAAAAATTTTTTAAAAATTTTTAAAATTTTTTTTTTTTAAAAAAGGTTTTTTTTTAAGTTCCCTTAAAATTTTTAAAATTTTTAAATTTTTTTAAAAAGGGTTTTTTCCAAAAAAAAAAAATTTTTTAAAAAAATTTTTTAAAGGGGGTTTTTTTTAAAATTTTTGGGGTTTTTTTTTCCCCAAAAAATTTTTTTTGGGGTTTTTAAAAAAAAGGGGGTTAGGGGGAAAAAATTTTTTTTAAAAAAAATTTTTTTGGGGGGCCCAAATTTAAAAGGGGAAAAAAATTTTTTTTTTTCCCCCAAAAAATTTTTTGGGGGGGGTTAGGGATTTTTTCCCCCTTTCAAAAATTTGGGGGGGGGGTTTTTTTGTTTTGGTTTTTTTTGGGGGTTTTAAAAAAAAAATTTTTTTGGGGGCCGGGGTTTTTTTTTTCCTTTTTTTTTTTTTGGGTTTTGGGTTTTTTTTAAAATTTTTAAAAAATTTTTTTTTTTTTTAAAACCCCTTTTTAAAAAAAATTTTTTAAAAAAATAAAAAAAAAATTTTTTGGGGCCCTTTTTAATTTTTTAAAAAAAAATTTTTTAAATTTTTTTTCCCCAAAGGGGGGAAAAAAAAAAAACCCCCCCCCCCTTTTTTTGGGCAAACCCGAGGGGAAAACTTAAAAAAAAAAAAAAATTTTTTTTTTTAAAAAATAAAAATTTAAAACCAAAAAAAAAAATTTTTTTTTTTTAAAAAAATTTTTTTTTTTTGAAAATATTTTTTTTTTTGGGGGAAAAAAAATAAAATTTTTTTAAAAAAAAAAAAATTTTTTTTTTTTTAAAAATTAACCAAATTTTTTTTTAAAAAAAAACCCCCTTTTTTAAAAAACCGGGTTTTTTTTTTTTTTCCCGAAAAAAATTTTTTTTTAAAAAAAATTTTAAAAAAATTTTTTTTTTTTTTTAAAAAAATTAAAAATTTTTTAAAACCTTTTTAAAAAATTTTCCCCCGGGGGAAAAAAAAAAAAATTTTTTTTAAAAATAAAAAAAAAAAATTTTTTAAAAAAAAACCCAAAAAAAAGGGTTTTGGCAAATTTTTTAAAAATTTTTTTGGGTTTTTTTTTTTTAAAAAAAAAAAAAGGTTTTTTCTTTTAAAAAAAAAAAATTGGGCCCAAAATTTTTAAAAAAAAATTTTTTTTTTTAAATTTTTTCAAATTTTGGGTTTTTTTTTAATTTTTTAAAAAAAAATTTTTTACCCCCCCCTTTTTAAAAAAAACCCCCCCCCCCCCCAAAAAAAAAAAAATTTTTTTTTAAAATTCCCCTTTTTTTTTTTTTTTAAAAAAAAAAAAAACCGGGTTCCTTTTTTTTTCCCCCTTTTAAAAAAAAAAAATTTTTTAAAAATTTAAAAAATTTAAATTTTTAAAATTTTTTTTAAAAAAAAAAAAACCCCCCCAAAAAAAAAAAAAAATTTTTTTCCCCCTTTTTTTTTTGGGGGAAAATTTTAAAACCCCAAAATTTTTTTTTTTTTTAAAAAAAATTTTTTTTAAATTTAAATTTTTTAATTTTAAAAAATTAAAAAAAATTTTAAAAAAAGGTTTTTTAAAAGGGGGGCCCCTTTTTTTTTGGGGGGGTTTTTTTTTTGGGGGTTTTTTTAAAACCCAATTTTTTAAAAGTTTTTTTTAAATTGTTTTTTTGGGGGGGGTTTTTTTTAAGGGGTTTTTTTTTAATTTTTTGGAAAGGGGGAAAATCTTTTTTTTTTTCCCTTTTTTTTTTTTAAAAAAAGGGGGGGGGGAAAAAAAAAGGGGGGGGGGGGGTTTAAAATTTTTTCCCCCCCCCCCCTTTTTTTTTTTCCCCCCTTTTTTTTTTTTAAAAAATTTTTAAAAATTTAAAAAAATAAAAATCTATTATTATTTCTAAATGCTTAAGGAACACCCAAAAACTTTTTTGTGGCATTCCATTTTCAAATTAAATTTTTCCCCGGCTTGGGGTCAAGACCTAAAAAAATCCCTTTTTAAAAAAGTGTTTTTTTCAAAATCCCCCGCCCAACACTAATAAAGTTCGCCCGATATCTTGAAAAGTATCACCCAAAAGGTTTTTTTTTTTATTGTGAATTCTACCCCTTTGGTTTTTACCAAACATCAATTTACCTAATGAACCCGGGGAAGGGGGAATTTTACATTTTAGATTGAAAGTACCTACTTTTTCGTATAAATTTAGAGGGGGGGGTCATTTTAGGGAAAATACCCCTTTTTACACCCCGGGTTTGGGTTTGAACTTAATTTAGAGGATAAATTTTTTTTCCAACCCGAGGGGGGGCGGGTGGGGGATATAGGGGGAGGTAAAGGGCACACATATTATCTCCAACTTTGGGGGGGCATATTTTTTACCCCCATTATAACAAAAATGTAGCTGAATCTTAAAATTTCCCTTTTAAAATATGTTTGAAAAAATCAAATTGAACATTAATTTTTAAAATTAAGGTTTTTTACTTTACTACAAAATTTGGGTTTTTGGGAAAAGGCCTCTTCAAGAGGGTTATTAAAAATTTTTATTTAAAAATTAACACATTATTTTAAGTGAAATTTACGTCACCAAAAAACCCCTTAAAGGGTTTCATTTTAAATTGCGTAAAATATATACATTTGTTTTATTACTACAAAAACTATGTTCTTGTAAAAAATCATATTCAAGTGTGTCATACGCCACGGATTTATTAAATTTAAAATAATGTTTCAAAGTATGTTTTTTGATGGCACGGGTATCATTTAAAAATATATCCACCCTTTCTTTTTTTGGGGGGATTTTTTTACGACTTTCTTTTCCCCCATTAAGGGGCAAAAAATCGATTTGTTTAATAAGGTTTTAAAATGCAATTTTGAATCTTGCGTTTTAAGTAAACTATTTAAAAAAATCATTAAAAAATTTACTATAGAAGGGGACCTTTTTCCCTAAAAGGTTTTTAAATATTGGGGGGTGACTTTTTTACAAGGGCCCTGAAACCAAATTTCTATTTTGTTTCGTAAATCTTTTTAAAACAATGCCCAGATTCCCCGGGTGATATATTTTTTCCCCTTGGGGGTAAATTTTTTGGAGACACACAAATAAGGGCGATTTTTTAATTTTCTTTTTTTAAAAGGGAAAAAACACCCGGGGGGGGGCTGAAGGGGCTTTTTTATATTTTATTTTTTTTTTTTTTTTTTTTTTTTTTTTTTTTTTTTTTTTTTTTTTTTTTTTTTTTTTTTTGGGGGAAAAAATTTTTTTGAGCAAAAAATTTTGTCATGGGCTCCTTTTCCAAACTCGTTCAGAAGGGGTTTCCCTCTTTATCTGAATCGGGAAGGCGTATAACCCGAAGGGTGGAAGGGCTGGTGCTTAATAAAATTTTTAAAAAAAGTGTGCACTACACTCACTTTTTGAAAAAGAAGCAAGCTTGGGTATTACTTTAAAACTTAAGCCCTCGGTTGGGTAAGCTAAGGGCCGTAAAGGGAAGAGCCCCCCAAAAAACCTTTTAAAACCTTTATAAAAGGGGAAGGCCCAAAATGACCAAATAAATAAAATTTGAAATTTTCCGTGATTGAAAATTTTCGGAAAGGGGGGTTGGGGGGTCAACATTTTAAAAAATTTAAAAAAATTTAATTACTTTTCTGTATTTAAAAAATTTTAAATTTATTTAATTGGTACGGGAAAAATACAAAAAATTTCATTAAAAAATAATAAAATTAATTAAAAAATAAATTAATAAAAATAAATTTTTAAAATTTTATAATTTTTAAAATTTTTTTTTTATTTTATTTAAAATTCATTCTGAAAAAATTGTGGTGATGGGTAAAAAAAGAAAAAATTTTTGGTTTGGAAAAAAAAAAAATTTTGAAGATAAAAAAAATAAAACAAATCCCAATACCAAAAAAACATTAAAAATTAAATTTCCCCAAATGGGGGGGGAAAAGGGGTCCAAAATCTAAAAAATTTAATAAAAATACTAACTCGTGCGTTCGTTAAAAATTGAATTTTGGGGATGCCTTTAAATGCACCCCCCCAAAAACTAATAAGTTGAGTTTTTAAAATGTAACTCCTGAAATCAAGGGGGGCGGGGGGGGTTTAAAAAACCCCTTTTTTTTTAGTTTAAAATGAAATTTTTGGTGGCAGGGAGAAAACAATATAGTAAAAAATATTTTTAAAAATTGTTTTAAAAAGGGGGTTTGAAAATTATGATTTTGGGAGGGAAGGGGGAAAAATTTTAAAAACCCCAAAAAAAAAATTTAAACAGAACAATTTTTTAAGAAAGGGCTTAGTATAAGGGGAATTTTAAAATAAATTTATGTTTTTTTGTAAATTTAAACATTTCTTTTTGGGGTTTATTTCAAAAATGTTTGCGTAAGGGGGCAAAAATTTATGCAAAAATTCAAAATATATAAAAATAATTTATTTTATTTATAAAAAAAAATTTTTTTTTTATGGGTTATTAAATTTGGTTCAAACAAACAAATTTTTTTCCTATTCGTGCTAAATTTATTTTTGGTTTTTAAACAGGGGGTTTCCAAATGCGAGGCCGAAAAGGGGTTTAAATTTGGTGGAAAACCAAAATTTTTTCCCTTTTTCGACTTGCCAAATTTTTTTGACAAAAAAATTTTTTTCGTTTTGCCCCATGAACAAAAAATTAATTAAAACTTCAAAACCCTTATTTTTTAAAATTCTACAAAAATTAACAGAAAAAATTAAAAACAATTAAAAAAAAATGTCCATTTTTTATTTTTCTAAAAAAATTATTTTTTTTTAAGAATAAAGTCTTAACAATTAAAATTTTTTTCATAAAGGGGAAGAGTATAAATTTTTAGAAAAAAACCGGTTTGATGATTTGCAAAAAAAAGATAATTTTCCCAAAAAAAATGTGGCGACCGGGGGGAAATCGGAATTTAAAATGTTTTAAAAAAAAAATAATTGATTAATTATTTAGCAAAATTTAATAAAAAAATTCTTGAAAGAAAAAAAAAATTTTTTGGCACTTAAAAAAAAAAATTAAAAAATTAAAATAAAAAAAATTTTTAAAAGGTGTATCAAAATAGTGCAATTAAAAAAAAGGGACGGGTAAAAAAAATTTTTTTTTTTGGGTACAAAACGACAAAATTTTTATTAAAACCCAATCTTACTACCCGTTTGGGTTATACGCACAAAAGCTAATTTTTGTATGGTATTTTTTTGGGGAATGAAATAAAAGGACCACGTTTAACGTGGAATCCGAACCACGGGGTTGGCCCTGGCACCCCCACATTAACAAGATGGCTTGTAAAAAATTGTACAAAACCTTGGCAAGTAAAAATTTCAACAACAAAAGTGGTACTACGGTAAGGGACGTGCTCAAAACCTTTGGGGAAGTAAAATTGAAAAATACTATATATTTTGAAAGGTTTTTTTACTATTTTAAAAAACACTACCACCTGCCATCTTTAGCTCACACAAATCTTAACGAAAGTTCCGGAGACAGCAAAACATATTTTAATAAATGGTTAAAAATTAACTTTAAAAAGGTCGTTTGGCCAAAAGGCATTTGGGCCTAAAAGGCGTTTGGCCTAAAGTCTTTGGCCCTAAAAGGAAAAATTTGCCTAAAGGCTTTTAAAGGCTTTTAAACCAAAACTTTTGGGCCCAAATCCCTTTTTAGCCAAATGAGGGTACCCTTTTGAGCAGTTTTATCTAGTCCACCCTTTAAACCTATATTTTGCACTAGTTTTATACAGCCCCCCTCATTAAAACCCCCTATCCCTATCTTGAAATAGTTCTATCCAGTCCACCTCTTACACCCAAACTCTTTAAGTTTTATTATAATGTTACTTCCCAATGCGTAAAATCCCCCCAATGGGTTTCCCAAATCGTACATGAACTAGATTCTCAAATTCCACTGCATTTTCAACCCACCGTAATCTAGAGACTTTTATTACTATAATAATTTTTTTGTTTAACAATGTAAATCCTTAGTGGACTCTTTAAATTTTGGGAAAAAATTATTTTCCTAACCCCTTATTTACGAATACCAAAAATTTGTTTTTTTTAAGTAAGGTAAAGATCACGTTTCAAAACCCATGGAGAACAACCGGAAAAATTTATTGTTTTTGTATATTCTAAATTTATACTTTCCCCTAAAACCAGACGAGTTTTCAACAATTTAAAAAGGGGTTTTTAAAGCATGCATTTCCCCCACAAGTATTATTTTTCTAATTTTTCCCCTCTAATATCGTTATTGTTATTTAAAACTCTTCTTTAAAAATTTCATTTTTTTTCCCATCCAAATGATATTTGGTTCACGGGGAAATTAGTTATTGTCCCAATTTTTGTTCACCTGTGATCAAATACATAACCCCCCTCGTGGGGTAGTTGGCAACGCGCAGTCGTTTGAGTCGACTGCTGAGGACGGGGAAATCGAGGTTCGAATCTCGGTCGTGGGAATGGGGGTGGTTTTTCCTAAAATTTTCCCTCTCTTCCAAAAATGGGGTTCACTCCCTAATTCAAACCTTCCCAATTTCTAATCCATTAGCGTAAATTTACTTAAAGCGTATAAAACCCGAACGGGGAGTAAACTGGTGCTAAATATTTTATTAAATATGCAGTATTTTACGACTTCACTTTTTCTTATTGCTTACTTTTGAAAATCAAAAAAAAATAGCATTTCTTAAATTTACCTAAAGATTTTAGATAAAAATGTGTATCTGAAATATCTAGACTAATCATAATGAAAAAGTTTTTATTTTTACAAACTAAAAATAATTATACTTTTTAAAAAGTACCTAATTTAGAAAACTTGAATTTTGTAAAAATTTTTAAATTTGGTTTAAAATGTCCATTTAAAAGACGTTAATGTTTTTTTACAAGATTTTTTTTTTTTTGCTTTTAGAAAAAATTAACTTTTTTAATTTAAAAGTATTAACTAAAACCTATTTTTTAGCATTTTTTTCCAACTTTAATACACAAAATTAAAAATCTGTTTCGTGCCCAATTAAACTTGGATAACAAGGAAAAAAAAAACTTCAAATACAAGTAGAAGAAAATAAAACCTTAAAGCCCCAAGAGAAAATTATTGTTTTTTTTTGGTTGTTTCGTATTCACATCTGACGGGCCATCCATAAACCCGTAACGCTGTACAGGAAGGGGGGGGGGGGGGAGGGAAGCTATAAAGTCAAGGTGTTACAGGGGTACGTGGGTACATCACACTGTTCGTAACAATCATATTTTGATGCAAAAACAAAAATATTAAAAATTTTAATGTTTCACACTAATAAACATAATTTTCATAATTACGAATAGGACAGTGTTGAAAATGATTCTTTTAATTATATAATTTTATATATATAATAATATTTATATAATTTTAACACCGGTTCTTCAACCCTTGCGTTGACGCTCATTTACTAATAACGATAAAGGGTTAAATATGAGAAAGGTTTAATTTAAAGGAATTGTATCAGAATTTCGAAAGAGTGAGAAAACCATTTGGAAAAACTACCCCCCCCAACATCCAATCGGGATCGAACTACGACCCCGTTATCGGGAGTTTTGTCTATTGTGAAGAGTAGTGCCTTAAAACCCTTTTTCCCTGAAGCAGGGGAAGATTGAATTGGTTGAGTGAAAAATACGTGAACAGGTTGGGAAAGCGGGGGGGGGGGGCAGTCTATATTTCTAATGGTTTACGTAGGGGGAAAAAAAGGTCCAAAAAATTTAAGAAAAAAGCATACCGGGTTTAGGAGAGCACCAGAATAAAAATGCTACAAAATACATTGAAAACACTGATACTATACAATTTTTTTATTTCATATTGTATTTTATTACTTTGGTATAGCTTATTTTTTTTATCTTATTGTGACTAAGACCTCTTTAAACTTTTTTTCCCAAACATTTCTTAATGGGGGATATTAAAATTCATGGGTTTTCGAAGAG
>JBCFYV010002742.1:0-49217 GCA_039000515.1 Timema cristinae | reverse complement strand
GCCGAACACATCAGTTGCAAGTAAGGGAAAATTTTTGATGCTGTTTCACGGGCTGAAGAAGATGTGTTGTACAAAGTTCCTATCCTAGGTCTAATTCAGTCCAATCAAATACATCTACGTCATCAGTGGTTTCTCCTCCACCACAAATACCTGGATGCACCCACATTCAAAAAGAATACCCGGAAGTTTTTCTAACCACGTTTGAGACATTCAATTATCCACATGAAGAAGTTACACAAAATTTACAAATATATTAGGCATTGTAAATGAAGACGGCACAGAAGAGTTTGTTTTCCATCCCATTTTACTAGATACATCCTTCTTGAAAATTCATTGTGACCGAACAGTGTGTTCTGTATACGTAGTAAACTACTTTTTTTTATTCTTCATTTACAATTATTATATATTTCATGCATTTAATAACTTTGAGTAATTTAATTTTTCTTAAGAGCTTCTTTAATGTAATATTTTAACCGTAACAAATAAATGTTCTATACTTATATAAATGGTTGTATTTTTTACTATCATTTAAACGTTACTTTTAACAATCTTATAAACAATATTTTCTGAAAGTTTTTCTGCTACTAGGCCACTGTCACATCAATAATTACTACACCAAACAATATTTCTATAAATATTAAAATATGATTTTGTATTTATAAATTAATGTTACTTTTCGTTTTGCTTTCTGATTTACGTTAAATTACGATAACGTAGTAGCTATCACTAATTTTATTATTTTGTAAATGTTAAATTTTTTAAATTCAATCCTTTTAATTGCCATCAAGTATAATACCAACAGTTAAAATTGATTATATTACCTTAAACACACTGCTAGTTTTTCTTTACTTCAATCGGTTCCTGAGCGTTACATTCTTTCCTTTGATGTCATTTTCAATGGGATTATGAACTTCATCAAACTGAATTCTATCCAATTGGTATGCTTCCCTAAAAACATTGTCTGGAACTTCCGATGATAACATGAACTCACCGTGGGTCTTTCTTTTTTTCATGTACTCACTTTTCTAAATCGTCTTTTTTCTTTTTTTACTAAGAGAGTAGAATAAAATTAAATTATTTAATTCAGAGTCTGACTCTGAATCCAAATCTATCAGAAGTTCCTCTAATTCACACGCCATATCACGTCTTCTTGTACTACTGGGTGAAAGCTCCCTGACTCGTTAAAAATCTGCTGTGACTTGCAAAATCCTATTCCTGTGATGCGCCTGCCCTCTGCCAGGACTGTGTTCAATGTGCGGTGCCTTGCAGAAACCTCTTACTGTGCTATGCCTGCCCTCTGCCTATGCTGCGCCTGCCCTGCGTCTGTTTTAAGCAGTGTAGACAACATAAATGTGTAAACAAACCTTCTAATTCGTTTTAATAGCATAAATAAAATAGGTTTGTTACAAAAGATCATGTAGAAATATGGGGAAAAAATATCGCTTGAACTATAGTAACGTAATTTCTTTAAATAGTTGTATACACAAAAAAAGACCTTTGAAATTGATGAAGATGTACAGATGATGTGTCACCGCTCAAAAAATATCCTAGTTTTCCCTTTGAAATTAGAGAATTACAGAAACAGAAAATACAGTAACACAAGAAAACCTTGACCAGATTAGCCCAATCAATCAAAAAAAACTTTAAAAACCACATACTGAAATATGTTATGTTGGTCCCAATTATATTCAAACATACTTGTTACTTACTTAGAAACGATATTTTGAACTCAACAGAACTTGTTTTACCTAATGGCCGATCAATTTTATAAACTTGCTTGACCCAATGACAAAGAAACAATCCAGAGAACTCGAAAACAACGAAGACTTCGAAAATCACATTTAGGAACTTGTATGACTCAATAGCAGATGCAAAAATAGCTCTGTAGCAACGATGAATTCGAGAATCACATTTAGAAACGTGTATGACCCAATAGAGGCTACAAAAATTAGGCGAACTCTCAAACAATGTTGATTTCGAGACTCATATTTAGACAATTCAAAATAAGACAATCTCTCAAACAAGGATTATTTCGGTAATCACATTCAAAAACTTGTTTGACCCAATAGCAGGTAAACTCTACCTTAGAGAGTTAGTCAAGTCACAAATGTAGGTGCGTATGTCGTCTCCTGTTGTTGGCTGGTTGTTGATTGTTGTAAAAGAAAAGTATCTCAGCTAGTATATTGGCAGTAGGTTCCGTCACATTCTGTGTTGTGGCTGTTAAGATGGTAGTCTGTCCTGGTGTGGTCTTGCTTTGAGTAACCAGTCCTGCTCTGTTGGCTCTCACTCTATCTCACTGAAAGCATCGGGGACTCGAACCACCTGTTCAATTTCACCCTGGTCCAACAATGCTGCATGTTCCGGGGTTTGAGCCTGGTTGAATCCTTTGTTGGTCCATGCTCCTCTCAAAAAATATCCGCTGCCTTTACTCATTCCAAAATGACACGAAAAAGGGTTTTGACAACTCACTATCCTATACAAACACAATCCGTCCACATACATACGAAAAACCCCACGTTGGGAAGCCACTTTAACTTCCCCGGGTGAGTTAGGGGAGTTACAACACACTCAATAAATACATATATGGGGACTTTGGTTGAACAAGATACAGATACAAATAAGTTCGGGGAAATTTCTTCTGGGTAGTAATGTGGAGGGATGTTTGGATACAACAAATTAGGCCTGTACTGGACATGAACAACCTTAACTATGAAAAACAAAACAAAATACAACATAAAAATATACTTAAAATAAAAATAAAAAATAAATGGAAGAAAGCTATTTATATCCTGTGTTCACTTCCTCGGTGTTTAGAACAAAAAACAAACAAGTTCCCTGCCTATCGTGTCGACCAGTATCACATATTTTACCTACACATTAAAAAAATGTTATACATGAAATAAGGATATAATATATATTTAAAAAAACAACAAAAAGCTCCTCACAGTGATCCGATATGGGAAGCTGCGAGAATAGAGGTCCCGAGTCTTTGGCACTCTTATAGAGCCGTATACCGTTCAAACAGGAAAAAAAACCTTTAGTCTTTTCCTATATAGGCGGGATTCCTGAAATTCACCACAAAATATGACAGGACTGGCCTGAGTTGAAATGAACCCTGAAGAAAAAAATATATATGTTGCCTTTTTCTATCCTCAGAGAAAAAGGGAATGGGCTCACCAAACAAAATGTAGCTTGTGCTGCTTACGTTGCACCACCGGACTATGCCGGATGGAATTTCTCCTTCTAGTAGAATTTAGGCACACGCCTACGGTGTTTGCTTGATATTCTTATGGGTAACTTCCCTGCTAGAAAGTTATTTTACCAAAATAAACTCGGAGCTCCACCCGGAACCTCCGTTCACCGCCGTCACTTCAAAAAACCCCTCCCCCCTTGCAGGAATCTCCCCCCTTCCCCCCTTTTCCCAAAAAGCGTCTTCCAGGAATTCCCCCCCAAAAAAAGTCGCCCGAAAAGGGCGGAAAAGTTTCCCCCAAAAAAAAAAATCATAATTCCAAATGAAACCTTTTTAAGCGAGTACTAAAATTGGGGGAAAACCTCTTAAAATTAACACTAACAAAAATTATTATTAATAAAAAAAAAAAACAAAAATAATTTTTAGTCTTTTTCCAAAAACCAAAAAAATACCCGCCAGAAAAAAATAATAAAAAAAAAAAAAAATTTTTAATCTTCCCCTCTAAACCTCCCCTTCGCGGGGGGCCGACATCCCCCTAGAAAAACACACTCGTTTGGGGGGAAATCGCGAACTATTTACCCAATCAAGTTTGGATCCCCGGGGGAAGAAATTTATAATAAATAAAATAACCCAAAAAAATTAAAGAAAAATAAACAAAGAAAATGGACTGAAAAAAAAATCAGGAAAAGTAAAAAAAAATAAGCACAATTAGTGTAATTTAAATCTAAGAAAATATATATTTTTTTATTTTTTTTCCGAAAATGTAACTCCGGGGAACCCCACCTTCCCCCAGCCCCCCGAAGGCCCTATTGTAAAAAAAAAAATTTGGCAAAAAAAAGAGGCAAACCCAAAAGCGCTCCCCCTTCCAAGGTGGTCAGGCGGGCCCTTCCGGAAAGGCCCCGTCCCCCTAACCCGGCGCGTTTTAGCCCCAAAATTTGGGCATCAACGGACCCGTTAACCCCCTGTGGTTGGGGACAAGGGGCCCAAAAAATTTATTTAAAACTGGGTAACTGAAAGGGGTCCATCCGTTTCGGCCTCTCCAAAGGGAAGAGAGAGAAAGCCGGAGTAAAAATGTAAAAAAACTATAGGGGAAAGGAGCAGGAAATAAAAATCATCAACTTATTTCAAATCATAAGGGGGTTTTTCAGTCAAAATATAAACTCCCCTCCCATTTCAGTTTTTGCAAGGGAGCCAACGAGCCCAGTGTTTTAGCCCTTTTCGAGAAATTATGTTGGGGGATTCCGCGCCAATTCTTGGGAAAATTTTTAAAAGAGGCCAAACCCCCAAACGGTGTCTCCCCCCCATAAAAGAGTAGGGCCCCCTAAAACCCCCCCGGCCCCCTGGGAATCCCCCCGGGGCCGCCTGTGGGTTAAAAAAAGGGCGGCCCTTTGGCCCTCCACACCTCTGGGCCCGGATGGGGAGGTTGGGAAACAGTGGCCGCAACATTTCCCACTGGTCCAAAAAGGGACCCGAGAGACCCCAAAAAAATTATAAAAAAAGCGCCCCGAAGGCCTTAAAGCCTTGAACAAGAATCCGCACCCTCCTAAAAAATAAACCAAGCCCTTGGGGCGGGGACAGGGGGGTGGGAAGGAAAAGGGGGGCCCAAAAGTACTAAAAAAATTTTTAAAATTCTTAAAGGATAGTGAAATGGTTTTTCGGGGAAAATAGATTTCTACTTTAAAATTTATTCCCTACCAAGGTTTGGGGGGTTTCTATTCGGGAAAGAAAAAAAACAATAATTTCTTCCCTGCCTTTTCCATCGTGTTTGAGGAGCCCAACTTCCGCCAAACAAAAACCCATTCCGTTAGAGGATCGAGCGCCTTTCTTTGATGGGCAGCGGGGGGGGTAAAAATCACAGAAACACTAAATCTAAAATAATTTATTTTCTATCCCCCAAATTTTTTGTTTAAAAAAGTCTCCCCTTCCTATGGAGGAACCGATGCTGTTACCCCCCATAACGTTTTTTAAAAGGATTAAGGCCCTTTATTTTTTCCCCCCTATATCATTTTGTGGTTTTCGCGTAACCGGTGGGGGGCCCAATTTTTAAGCCCTTTTGGGGAATTAAAAACAGTCTTGGTTTGATGTTAAATAAACCCACCGGACCAAACATTTTTTATTTTTTTTTTTTTACCCTTTTTTCCATCGACCTAGTTTGTACCCCCAAAATTGCGGGCTCATTACTTGGGGGTTCACCAAAAAAAAGGGGAAAAGCGTTCACTTTCCCCATGCTTTAAATTAGAATTCCCCCCCATTGAAAGGTTCCCCAAGGGCTAACGGCTCGGGTTTTTTTTTTTTTAAATTTCCGCGAGTGCCGTTTCGACGAACTCCATTCCCCTGAGCGATTTAAGCGGGCTTTTTTAAACAACGTTATCGCGGCGGGCGGGCATCCAATTTTAAATTTCGCCCCAAACCCCCGGCCAAAGTTACCCCTTTGGGGAACGGGAGTGGGGTGGTATTTAAACCGCGACCCCCCCGTATCTTTTAATTGACGTCCACTTCGGAATCGGGGAGTCTTTCCCGGATTTTAGTGCTAGAGCTCCCCTATTATTCGAGAAAGAAAGGTTTTATTCTCCCTTTATATTTCCACCCCCAAAACCCAAGGTTTTTGGGATAATTCAAAATAGAATGCAAAATTTCAAAAAATATACCGCCTTTTCAAAAGGGTTCATGTCTCCCCCCCCTTTGGGGTGAAATGTATTGGGGCTCGATGTTCGCCCTTTTTCTACCCTGGAGCTACCAAACGATTTCGCTTTTATAAGGAATTTCAAGCGCCTCTATTGAATTTTGGCCAAAGTGGGGGGAGGTTTTAAAACTCCCCCTTTCCCCAAAGAGAACTCTGCCCTGTCCCGGCCCGGAAACACCTCGGCCAAAATTTCATTAGAATGTTGCGCACGCCCCTCCCCGACGGCTTTTTTTAAAACTCTCAATTTTTTGGGGAATCTCCATTTCCCCCACTTGGGGGGCAAGAACCGTTAAACCCAAAAAAAAAATGAAAGGGAAAATTAGACCCAATTATAAATAGCTTTAATATTTTTATGAAAAAAATAAAAAAATAATTAAATAAGGACTTAATGGTTTTAAAATTTCCCGCAATTTATCAAATTCAAAGGGGGTTTTCGCCGAAACCGATCAGGGTGGATCATTTGTCTTCTGGGACGTTCGGCCGTTTCTCCAAATAACAACTTTGGCTGTTTCTTGATTGGAGAAAGCGTACGATAATGGGTACGGCATTTTAAAAACTTTTTAATGGGGGTTTTTGGGGCCCCCCTTTTTTTATTAATTTTATGTCGATAGAATTTCCGGGTTAAGGTTGAAAAACCAACCGAGATTTTTTTTCAAAAAAGGGGGTGCCCCGGGGTTTTTCTTAGTGACGTTTTTCGCTATGCAATAAAACATTGTTGAAAAAGTGCCTTACTGTTTTCATGCCTTTTGGGAGACACGCAATTTATGCATTCTAAAGTCTCCCACAGGCTAACGCAGAACAACTGCTGAAAAACAATCTATGGTTGTGGGCTCGTAAGGTTTTCGTTTCTCTGGGGCCAAGACGACTGTCGTCTTTTCCCATAATTACGGGAATAACCCACCCCCCAATATTTTAATAAAAAATTTTTTTCCCTGTCTCCGAGACGTAAGGTTCTGGGACTTTTATTGATTTTAAACTTTGGACCCCCCACATCAAGCCTGAAAGCGAGGTTTTTTAAAAGCTTTGAATTTATTAAAGTTTTGATGGTCGTTTTGGGGGTGTATGGGGAAAAACCTTGATGCTTATAGACTTGGGGGAATAAAAAATGATTACGGCAGTTTGTATATTTTTCGTAGACCCTCGGGCTTTAAAGATGCCAGGCCAATTGCGGCTTTCGACGGGCTCGGGTGCTTTTTTTACCAGCCATCGTAAAATTTCTGTGCCGACCCCGGTGAGCCCCCTTTCTTCCGGGGGTTATTTTCCTGGTTTACGTGTCGAAATGTTCATGCCAATAATGTTGGTTACCCCCTGTTTTTCATCCCCCAAACCCTGTCTTGTATAAAATAAAGGCGTGTACAAGGCCGGTTTGGGATCGGTTTATCGGTTTTCAACTTTTGGATAGTCTGCAAAGGGCTATCCCCCCTCCCCGGGGTGGTTTCCCCCTGGGATACCCCTCCGAAATGCCTTTTGTTTGGGCCAATTCCAAAAGGACCACCCAAAAAATTTTGTATTGAGAGGCCCTTTAATGACTCCTCTCCACTGTTTTCACGGATTTTAGCAAAACTCACTGACGGTTTAAAATCTGGACTTGGGGGATTTTTTTGTTGTGGAAGGATCAATTTTTAAAATTTGGGTTTCCCTAAAAAAAACCCAGTTTTTTACGGCTGATTAATCCCTTTTTTTTAAATCTTTGTGTTTTTTTTCCCCGAAGTAGTACCGTTCCCTCATCTGCAGGATTCCATGAGTCCCTTTTGCATTGCCCACTCCATCCTGGAACCCCCTCTGCAGAGTACAGGGCAAATTTTAAAAATTGTTTCATTAAGCCCCCGGGTCCCTTTTTGTGGATTCTGCACGTGGTCTTCCGGAAAATGAACTGGCGGACCAGGCAAAAAGGAGGCAGCAGCCTCCTCGGAGGGAGTCTGGGTGTCATTTTTTTAATCTAAAGGTTATTTTTGGGCGTGGAGTTACGCCCGGCAGAGCAGGGGGTTTTCGACCCCCCGCTCAGAACAACTGCGGTCCATCAGGGACGGTTTGGTCGCGAGGGCCCTCTTCTTACAAAAAGTTAGAAGAGGAAGGTCATCATGACGAGACTCCGCGTGGGGGAAATACTTCAGGCCCATAGTTTTTTACTGAGGGGATCCACCTCCAGTGTGTGAGTTTTGTGATCCCCCCTTATTTGTCATCCTTTTTGGTGGAGTGTCGCAAACTACCCCTATCCTCGGGCTTTATTTTAAAGGGATTTACGTTTTTTTTTCCCGATTGCGGATGGAGTTTTTGTTAACTCCTTTTTTATACGGGGGGATTTTTTTAATGCCATTTGATCCTTTTTTAAAGGGGCTTTTTTTGGGTATTTTCCATATTGAACTTTTTAACAGTTTTTTAAAATTTACATTTTTGTTTTGTCTTTTTAATATTATTTTTAAATTTTTTGTATTTTAACGTTTAATTTTAAAGTTTTTTTTTTTTTATATTTTAATTGTTTTTTTTTTTTTTTTTTTTTTTTTTTTTTTTATTTTTTTGGGCCCTTTTTTTTTTTTTTTTTTTTTTTATTTTTTTTTTTTAAATTTTTTAAAACCCAAACAGTTTCGATGGCCGTTTAAAAAAAAATAATTAATAAAACCTTTTTTATTCTCTCTAACTTGTAGAGCCCAATTTAAAACCTTTTTTTTTTTTTTTTTTTTTTCCCCCCTTGTTATTTATAAGTGTTTGTAACGGCCTTCAAGGAAGAAAGGCAAAACACGTGGGAATTTTTATGACAGGGCACGACTTCCCTTTTTCATGACAGGCTCTGTGGGGTTGACAGTGATTCTTGTCCCCAAATTTTCGGGTGTAAATTTTCAAATTCCCGCTTTGGGGGGAATCCGAAGTGAAAGCTGAGCGGGGAAAGGTAAAACCCCCTGCGCTCAGATATATTTTTTGTCCTGACGGTCTGCCAGGGAACCCGACCCCGATGACCTCAATTTTATTTTTTGGCTACCCACGCATTGTTGCCCCAACCTGGTGCCAGGGGGGGGAAATGAAAGTGCGGGAAAGGGTTCACCAAAACCCGCTATTCTTTTCTCAACTCGTCCCTTTAAGCAAGAAAAATGGTTTTTTGTGTCTGTAGGGGGGGGGTGGGGGGGGGGAAACAAAAGCGGGTGAAGGGGAAAAATTGGGATTAACGACTGAAGTCGTAAGGGAAAGGGGCGGCACCTCGGGAAAACCCTGAAAAAAAACTCCCACACCCCCCCTCCCACCTTTTATAGAGAAAGGTTCCCCGCCATGGCGCGAGGGAAAGCCCAACTCCAACAAAAAAAAGGCGCCCGGACACTTAATTAACGATTAATTATTCACCAATTAAAGCAAGAAAACCCAAAAGGGGCCCCCGTGACACTCCAATTAAAAAATTATTCCCAAAATGTACGTGGTTGGATGGCTGTGGGGGGGGATAGAAGGGGGGGGGCTACCAACAGAGGGAAATAGGTCAGGGGTGGGGGAAAAAAACAGCCAATCAAAGAGCAGGGGGGCTGTCAGTGACCTGTTCGGCCAATCAGCGTCAAGGTCAAATTGATTCCATACCCCTATAACTACTGAGTTTTAGTGTAAAGGGGAAACTCTAGAAAACGTTTAAATTAAAATACTCCCCTTTATTGTGGAAATTTCCCCCATTAATTTTTTGTCATGTTCAGTTTCTTAGGTTAAATGTTTTACTTTTAATTACAAGGCCCAAATTTAAACTGCTTTTTTCCAAAATCGTAAAAGGGATGTTTTGACGTAATTAACAATTTTTTCCAAATGAGCCCCCGGGAAAAAGAGTCTGGGTTTAAAAGACAAGGAAAAAAAGCACAAAATAAGTGAAAGCATGGGTTTTCAAAGAATCTAATTTTATAAAATACCCAAATTACTCTGAAACCCATCTTTTTTAAAAGTAGAAGAATACACAGGAGGAGGAGTAACCCTAAATGGTGCTTTTCCCACTCTGCCAATGCTTTTGAAAATTAATTATCCGTCACTTAATCAAACTTTCAAAAATTTTTTTTTTTTGGGGTGACCATTACAAAGTTTTTAGCTAGTTTTTAAGTTTCTAAAAAAAAATCGTACAAACAAATATTTTGTAAGAAAAGAAATTGCTATCAAAAAATGGTTTTTCCCTTTATTTGAAAAAAATCTGGGCCCCTCCTAAAAGGGAATCTGAATAACTTAGATGGTCGAGCTAAAAGGGTTTTAAAAGGGAAAATTTTAAGTTTACAAATCAGCATTTTTTACAATGCAGAAAAAAAATGAAAAGGGTTTAAATTTTGAAAAAGGATGAAAAAGTAGTAGCTAGGAGAAAGGGGAACAATAATCGGCCCCTTGTCGATACGTTAGTGGCAAAGTACCCCTCCCCTCCCCCCCAATGATTTTATTAAAAGCAAGTTGCACCATTATTAGAAAATGGAAATCATAGGTAGTTTAGTGCGATTTTCCAAACGCCTATATTAACAGCAAAATTTTTTTAAAGGGAAAATTTTATCGTACGGTTAAACCAGTCAAAGATAATAATAAAAATTTTCATGGGTTTTATGGAAAATCGACAGGGGGGGGGGGGGAAAAAATTTGGGCCCAAACAAACTTAAAAACAATGTAAACCTATAGGAGAAATATCTCTTTCTCCCACAACACATATATATATATATATATATTTTAAATATATATTTATATTATATAATAATTATATATATAAAAACCTGCTGGAAATCAGCAAATTTTAACAAAAAAAAATAACGTAAATACTAAAATTTACCAAAAGTTAAAAAAAAAGTCTCATATAGAAAAAATCCTTTAAAACACTTAAGGGGTGAAACTCAAGGAATTTTTGTATAGTTTGGGTGATTTCACCCGCAAAAAACTGAGAGGACCCCTGTTACACCTTTCCCAAAACTCCGAAGACCGCGTGATCAGGGGTCCACGATGGAGCCGGGTGTTTAACAAAAAATGTCAATAAAAAGTTTTATATATTTAGAAATGTTTTATTTAAAAACCCAATGTTTTTTAAATTATAATATATTTATTGCTTTAAAAAACTAGTTTCAGCAACGCGTTTTCTATTGTTCGGGGTTTTACGCTAAGGTTTTTGGTTTGGGTTTGGATTTGTGGAAGTATAAATTTTGTGGGAGGAGTGGAAAATCTTTTAAAAACCACAAAACATAAAAGGGATTGAACCCCCCCCTCCTGTCAGAGTTTGTTTTAACCAGGGTGATAGTTATATCGGACCGGAAAATTTAAATTATTAAAGATTTTTGCGTTCTAATTTCTAAAAAATTTTTTTAAAAACTTTTTATTTTTTTGTATTATTGAAATATTCTTTTCTAAAATGGTGGTGTCAAAATTTAATACAAAAAAGCAATCCTTTTGAGAATTGTTGATATTTTACCCTAAAATTTTAATGTGTTGCAAACAAATTTATCTTAATTAAAACTAAACATTTTATTTTCAAAAATTTTAAGAGCAAATTTTAAGATAGCTAAAAAAAATTTTATATTTGGGATTGAAAAATTTTAAAAGTTCATAATTTATTTTAAATTTTTTATTATTCAAAAATTTTATGTTTTAAATTATTTAAAAAAAAATATATTTTAAAAATTTTGTTAAAACGAATCCATCTAAAGTTAAATCCAAGTTTTGGGGTTTTAAATAGGTGCTAAAAGTGTTAAATTTTTTTTCTAAAAATTTTGTTTGTGTGACTGGAAAAAAATTTTTTATTAATTTACTTTTTAAAAATCTTTGAAAATTTTTTCTTGCAAAAGTGAAGGGAACAAATGCCCCTTTAATGAACAAAAAATATGTTTTGAATTAATGTTTTTTTTTAAATTGTCAAAAAGGGTTTAACGTTCCTTTAGTGTTCGAATAATCTTGCTCAAAACACATAAAGTATAAAGTGCCCCCCTTTTTTTTTTTAAATTTTACTTGGGTTAAAATGATCAAAACATTTTTGTTTTTACGTTTTTGTTGTTTAATTATTTTTTGTTTTCATCTCCCATTTGGGGCTAGTTTGAGAAAATAAACTTTAACATCGAAAAAGGTAAATTTTTTTACTCTTGTTTTAAAAGGAAAATTTTCTGAATTTATTGAAAATAAGTTTAAAAGTAAAAGAGTGTCATAGAATCTAAATTACAACGACATAATTTAAATTAGGGCAAATAAAGGGCTTCAGTTCCAAAATTCCTCTTATTCGTTTTTTTATTATTCGGTTGGGACTTCATGAGGGAGTGTTTTTGCTGCACTTGTGAGTGCCCTTTACGTATGCTTCCGTTTCATTTAAAGGGGCCCCATGTCCGGTTTTTGATTTTTTTCATATGTGGTCAGCGCGGAAAATTTTCCCTAATGGACCGCGCTTTTTTTGGGGGATAAAAAAAAAATTTTTTTGAAAAAGGGCCCTTTTAAAAAAGGTTCAATTTGGATTATATTAATATTTTAGGGGCAGATTATACATTTTTTTTTTAAAAAATTGGGGGTTACTTTCAAATGGCCCCTTGCTCTAAATAGGAGGTAAAAGTTGCAGACAGTCCCTTTTTAAATCTACCTCTTTAAACTCTCTTCCCAAAGGCTAATTTTGAAAGTTTAAAGAATTTGAAAGTCACATAAGGTTCTTCTGCCGAGAAAACAAATATACATTTAATATTATTAATTTTTTATTATAAAATTTATGGCCCCTTTTACACAGTGAGGTCATTTGGTCTTGAACGATATTTTAAAAACATAGTTAAATCTTCCCAGGGGAAAAAAATAAATTTCACCTGCAGAATATAAAGAAGTATAACAATTACAAAACAAAATTTATAAATATAAAAATGATAGTTCTCATATGATAAAAAATCTATTTAAAACAATCCATAGGAGTGTCAAATGGGTCGGTACAAATTGGTGATACACCTGGAAAAAAAAACCCCGGGGTTATCACCCAAAAAAATGACAAAACAAAAATATTAAATTAAAGCGTTTTTAAAAAGACAAAACATTTTAAAAAAATACTTTTAAAAAAACAAAACAAAAGTTAAAGTGTACTAAAAAATTAAAAATATAAAGTGTTAAAAATATATCAATTTTGATGGATAAAACCATAAAGTATTTTTATAAGTGATTAAAGGGGGGAAAAAAAGTTCCCTGGCGTATAAATGGTCAGATAAATAATCCTTCCGCCTTGCGTAAAAAAAAAACGAATGTCCCCTTTTAAAAATTAAAAGGCCGGGAATGGGGCATATTGCGACCACCCCCAAAAATGTGGTAAACAAAGGGGGCATGAAAAAACACACACGGGAGGTGGATCCCCTTTAAAAAAATCCTGGGCAATAAGGGGGGCCGAGGGGGAGTTTTGTCACGATGACCCCCCCTTTTTGACTTGGTAAGAAGGGGCCCCCGCGAACACCGTCCCGATGGAAGCAATTGTTTGACAATCTAAACCCTTTTCAAGCCCCGGAATCCCAAAATTAAAATTTTGTTAAAAATTTCCTACCCCAGGTTTTTTTTTTTTTTTTTTTTTTTTTTTTTTTTTTTTTTTTTTTTTTTTTTAAAAAGGGGGGTTCTTTTTTACTAATAAAAAACTAGTTTTTGTATTTAAAAATAAATAAATTTTTTTCTCTTTAAAATTTTTAGGGCACAAAAACGTAATAATTGGGGTTTTAAATTTTCTATTTTATTCATACAATGATATTTTTTTTGGAAAAAATCTTCTTTTTTTCTAAAAAACCCAATATTTTTATTAATCGGTTAACACTAACCCCCAATATCCAATTAAATTTGATTTTCACAAATTGTTTATTTTTTGACGATGAAAGGATCTATTTTTGTAAGAATATTTTTAATAAATGAAAAGGGGGTCCATGAAATCCAAATTTTGGAATAAAATTGTTGCAATTGGAAAAATTTTTTTTTCGGGACATTTTGAAAAAAAAATTGGAAATTTATCAATATTTTTAAGAATCCAGAATGTTTTTGGATTTTTTTAAATGAGGTTTTTGTTACTGAACTGGATTAGTGTAAGGTTGGAATTTTTAAGACAAAAATTTAGATTTTTTTGAAAAAAATTGATTTAATTTTGTTAGGGAACAGAGATTTCAATATTGAATGCATTAGGAAGTTTTTAATTTTCAGATAATATTTTGGGCCCTTCTTTTTGGTGAGTTTGATGTGGTCTTTTTGGTAATTTCCCAGAGGTTGATAGGTTTACCATGCAATCGCAGTTTCGTGTGCCCAAATCCTGGCCTGAAAGCGCGCCTAGGGTTGGGGACATACGGCCCGACAAAGAAGTGTAAACCTGCTCGGACCTTCTTTGCAAGGATTAAAGTCCAAAAGTGATAATATAAGTATTTGTAAGAGATAATTTTTTTAAGGCTTATTTGGCTGGGGGTTAACCCAGCTTGTACATTTCCTTTGGAAGTCAAAAGTATTGGGGTTCCTTCCTGCTGAGAGTAATATATAGCTCATATAGCTTCATCCGTTGACGAGCGAGCACGGTGCGACCTATGGACCTTTGACTAGGTGAATCGAAATCAGCAAGTTGTGCGTGGAAGAAACACACGGGGTTGAATGTTTTGGAAGCCATGTGGAGCATGTGTGGGAGGGTTGGTTAGACGAGGTGATATGTAACATTGAGCTGGTGGTTCACCCCTGCCGGAGGGTCGATCGGGGTCTTGGGTAGTTTTCACCCTCCCCCTTTTTGCGCGTTCTTCCTCGTCAGGGGGGGGTTACCTCATACTAATGTAGTAGTTAGCATCTATTTGAGTAATAAATAGATCTTATTGGACTAATCGCTAGACTCTTTTTCCCCCCGAACCATCCATCCAACACCTCCGATCGGGGTCCATCCCCCAACCCTGCAACCCCCTAGGGTGTTTCGGTGTGAGAGTTAGTGTTGGCTCCCGGGGATCCCAAAAAATAGGGGGTTTTATTCCTCTTTTCGTTTTTTTTTTTGTTTTATACGATAAATCTCAATGACATGTGGGGGAAAGGTCCTCAAGATTTCCTAATATCACGTGGTTGGGTCATAATAAGTGTCGCTGATTGCAAATATTGTCAATTCTGTATGGTTCCCTGTCCATGTAAAATGAGCCCATGTCAAAGGTATTTCTAAAAAGCCATTAGATTACAGATGAATGTCAGTGGCGGGTTTTATCATAAAAGTGATCACGCCGTTTTCTTATAGAGCTTTTTAAACTAATGTCCCATTTTTAACTCTTTCGAGGAAAAATAGGTGTTGACAAAATTTGGTTCTCACCGTCCTCAACTCGAAGGCTTTCAGGAAGTGGGCTGGGGGCCCCATCACTTCCCGGATTTTTTTCAAAGGAGGGATAAAACAGCCTTCTCCCTTGGGTTCAACCCGCACAGTACTGTATTGTAGAATAGGGTGTCCGAATTCTTCTACCACATGAGGCCCTGTTAACTCCCCCCACGGGGGTTCCCCAAACGACGCCGGGATTAAAAATTCTATGGGGTGTCACCGGAAATAGGTCATCGCGAAGGCGGTGCAGGAAAGCGCCAAAAATCCAAGCCCTTATGATCACAACCGGTCTTTTCTCCGGTAGGGTAACTGGTTTTGTAAAAAATCAGCCCCTTCTATAAGAATTACAACCCGGGGCACTTCAATTCGGAGTTGGGGGAAATACAATGGTATTTAATAGTTTTCCGAGTGAAGCCCTGTTTTTTCCAAGGTTGAATTGGGGGGGGGGGGGAGGATAAAAGCGCCCCCGCACAAAATGTCCTGGAGTACCCCTTTAAATTTTTTCTTAGTAAACAGGGGATACTGGGACAAATTTCCATGCTCTTGCGAGGAGAATTTTGCTTAGAACAACTCTAAAACAGATTAAAAAAATTTTGTGACGCAGTAATATAAAACTTTTAACTATTTATTTTTTTCAAAGTAAACAACAGTTGGAAAGACAGTAAAACATTAATAATATTATATTTAATAATAGTTTCTGTTGCTCGATGGATTTGAAAAAATACAATAGAAAAATACAATTTGTTTTACAGATTAATTTAAAATTTCGTTCTTAAATGACCATGATTTGACCTCAGATCAAAATAATGCAAGTCGATAAAAAATTTTCACCCCTTTTTCACCCTTTTAAAATTTTAAAATTTCCAATTTTTGAAAAACGTATTTATTTTTTTTGTCAATAACCGAAAAAAAAAATTTTGTTTATAAAATTTCAAAATGAGTATTTCATAATATTATCATGCTTTTTATATCCCTTTTTGCCCCTTTGGGGGTTTTTTTAAAACCTTTCTTAGTGGGTCCCTACATAAAAAAATGAATATACGTCCAAATTTTGCTTGTAAGCTTGATAGTTTGCGCTCGGGATGATAATCATCGTCGTCGGACATGTTATTTTATATAAGATTTGCAATGTATTAACCGTTTTAATTAAGTATGGGTACATATGTCACACGTGAAAAAAACCTAAGAAGGCGTGAAAATAACTGACAATTTTTTTCCCGTGCTTGACTCTAAACCAAACTCCAGAGGATTCCTTCGGGAAAAAACCTTGTTCATTTGGGAAATTTTGACGAATGTTTAAAAATTCCGTTCCAGAAACAGAGTTTGGACCCTTTAAAGGTCAACATGTTGCTACGTTCAGCAAATTTTTGGGGAAAAATACACAAAGTCGGAAAGTATTTTAGGATGGATATTTTTATTAGAAATATTGTGGTTCGTTTATTGTTTTAAAGGGTTTTTTGATTCAGTAAAAGAAAAAACCATTATGGAAATTAATCAGTCATGTTTTGTAATGTGCACCCATTAACCGGATTATCTTTAATAACTAAATAACTGGGGAATTATAATAAATTTTTAACAATGCGATAAAATGTAATAAAAAAGGATTTTTATTTCAAAATCAAAATTTACGTTTAATTTGATGAGCCAGCAAATGTGTTGAGAATTTTATTCGACTAACTCCAAATTAAAAGTTTTTCTTTAAGTCAAATTTTAAAAAAAAAACTTGGATTTTTTTGTTTTTAAAAAATTACTAGTTTAAAAAATTAAAGTTAGAAGAAAAAAGTTGTAACATAAATGACAAATCAACACTAATTTGCATAATCAAATGTTCACCCTGTTGGAAAGAAATAAATCATTTGCTAAAACGTTCAATCGTAATAATTTAATTTACATGTTTTAAAAGTTTAATCCACTACTACCATAAAGCTAAATCAATATTTTAAAATTTTTTACTTTGTTTGTAGTTTCCAATAATGATAATTTTATATTGGTACATGAAAACCCCAAATTATTTATTCTTTTTTTTATATTTCCAATCCTATTCAAATTATTTTACGTTTTGCTTTCATTTGGAAATCCTCAAATGACACACTAATTAGAATTGAAATTTCAAACAGAAATTTGCAAGTAATTGCGTTGGGAGTTTATTCGTAGATTTTAGAACTGTGAGACTTTTTGTTCCCGGTGTAACTCTTATCATAGGGCCAAGATTATGCTAATCCCCATGATTCAAATTTTAAAAAAAAAATTTTTTGAACGATAAATAAACACGAACTTTACAAATTTAAAATGCAATGAAAAGCCTACAAAAACTCGGCTTTTGTAAATATTAACAGTGATTTACAAATACCTGTTCAGAAGTAATAGCTTCTTCTCAAGCCTGTTGAGTGTCTCACCAGTGGTGTGTATTTTAAACCATACAAGCAAAGAGGATACAATTTCTTGTTTTATTGCATTATGTTCCCACATCTGTGTGATTAAAAAAATTAAAGTTTGAAATTTTAAATTTATAAAATATCATTAGTATTTTTAAAAATTACTTATTCAACATGAATACCAAAAATGACATAAAAATAGACAAACCAAAAAAAAATATGCCTTAAATTATAAAATTACAGAATGGCCAATAAAATATACGTTTTTACATAAGGGTGCATTAAAAAAAGATGTATGTATTATAAGCTTTGTATATGACGAACCCCCCAAAATATGACTGTCACAATATCCGGGCCTTGTCATTTATCCACACGCTTTAAAATATGTTTTATGTATTTTTTGTTTATGTCATAATATTGTATTAAGTATTATTTTTTGTTATGAGATTTTTTAAAATCATTTGTTTGTTGTAATTTATTCATTAATTGTCACTTTTGATGTATAAAAAGGCAAACTTCAAATGCGCGTCCCAAATTTTAACAAGATTTAAAAGACACATTCTAGAACCTGGGAGTTATAAAGAGTAATCATCGATTTTTGAAATTTTGGGGGGGGGGGGGGGGGATAGCCCTTAAAATCATAAATTGTGAAATATGGGTTGTAAAATAATTAAAAAATTAATAAGATTTTTATTAAAACTAATAGGTATCAAAATATTTAAATTTTTAAAAAACAATGCAGATTTTAAATTTAAATTTCATCTTAAAAAGTTTAAAAAACAAAAGGGTAAAAAAATGCTTTTAATATTTCATCTTTAATGTGTGAAAAAAATATATCATTGAAAAAATTTCATGGTGTTTTCAAGTACGCTTCCCTTGGCCTCTTACTTGCTGGTGTAGGGTATTTCAATGTCTGTTGTCGCTTCTTTTGCTAATTATTAGCGTTCCCCAAATTTAGAAAGCTTTGATTCTCTCTTCCCATTTTTTTATCTTCATCCTTTCATCTTGTTTTTCAGGGGTGTCAGCAGCCGTTACATCTTTGCAGCCCCTTTCTCAATTATTCATAATGTCCAGGATCCCCCCCCCCAATGATAATTGTTTTAAAATTAGCGTTCCAATCCTTCCCAGAGCAACAAAAGCCCCCAACGATCAGCACGCAGACATGCACTGCACTTCAGCGTTGCAACAAACTTGTGCACTTTTGGAGTTGAATTTGGGGGAAATTAACTGTCGACCTCAAATGAAAGTCAAATTTGACCTAGCTTTCGTTTTTTTCAAAAAGGAGAAATGGGCCACACAGTCGATGAACCCCCCCTAAGAACGTGTTTGGACATAGGTTATTTCTTGCTTTGGTGAAAATTTTTGGCGGTATAGGTTGTATCCGATTTGACAAAAGGCTAAGCTGGGTTCTGGGGGACATATGGGTGTTTAAACAGTCGAATTCGTCCAAAATATCGTTATACCCCCGACGGACGTGACCCCGGTTGAGACCCGAGGAGTTTCGATTCCGGGGGCTGCGCTGGACGGGCTGTCCCCACGTCCCCTCATCCAATAATCTGAAATTAAATAAAGCATTTTTAAATACTATCACGGTGGGGTAAAAATTTAAACGTGCCAAAAATATATCGGGGGCCCTCAAATTTCCCGTGGAAACCCGATTTCAGCCAAGCAAAATCCCATCCTCGGTAAAGGCTCAAAAAGACCTAGATATGGAGCCACCGTGACTGCAGCGCCGATGTTATGTCTTCTAAAAAAGAGAATATACCCTGTACAGCAAAGATGTAATAAGTAAATAGCTCCCCCTTTAAAAACATACCTGTTTTAAACCCAATCTTCCAGTGCGTAAAAGCTCATCATGAGGATTATATGTTGAAAACCTAAATTAAAATGACCTACTGTGATGTTTGTGTCTATTTTACTCTTCTTTTCTGTTATTCCCCGTTCCCCTTAACAACTACAGGGGTAGGGTTTGATTTACCGTTCAGTTACCAAAACTCAACACCCTAAACAAAAAGGATTATTGTTCAAGGGGATGCCCGGGGATAACCAACAGGAGAGTATGCGAAACATACAATACTAAATTTTTATTTTTGTAATATATGTGTCTTTTTCACTGTCTACGCTAGAAACCTTCTCAATCATCGATAATCGACAATTAATCATCAATTATCAATAATCGAAAGTCTTGAGAGTGTATAATTAATTAGCAATCGACATGTCGCAACGCCCTCCCACAAAGGGTTTGAATCTCGGTTTGGGACGTGGCGGAGAAGTTTCCTTCCTCATGTTGACAGGACATACGCAGCAACAGGATGTTTACGGGATCCCCCCGGGGGGTAACTACACAGCATCATGTTGTTGTCGCAGTTTAAGGTCATTTTGGGCTTGGTCCCCGGAACACTACTAATATATTTAAATAATATTGAATTCGTAAGCAGGAATACGGGTGTTTAGTGATTGTTGAAACCCGTCACCCACCCCAGGTGTCTTGAACGGCTGTCAACAGTGTCTTCATAAAAAGTTGTCAGGGGGTTTAGTTTTTTGGTTTTGATCATCTGGGGTTAAAAGTTAATGGTGGGGGTAGAGGTTCAGCGATTAAAAAAAATATGAGGTAGTGTGGTTTTTAATTTTAATTTAACAAAAAATTACATAAGGGGAATACGGTAAATTAAATTTTGTAAAAGAATTTGTTACTTTTAAAAAAGACTTTTTTATCCCCGGGCAAAATCCTCTCCCCATCCAAAGGTTAAAAGGGGGTAGTTATTAAGGTCTATTTTTTTTGGTTAACAGGCCGTTCCGACCCCGCGTCTGTCCGCGTTGACGTTCCTTCCCCCATAAAAATGAAAACACAGACGCTCGGAATGCACTTTTTGGCCGGATCCGCCCAAAAAAACCTCCCCCCCCTCAAGACCCACGTGTAAGCAAAGGGGGTCCCCAACCCCGGGTTTTAGTTATTAATATTTTGAACGATGTTTAAAAAATGAAAAGTAAAAGAAAAAATTTTGGATGTTTCTAATGTTCCAACAAAGACTTTAAATAATAAAAAAAACTATAATTTCTTTTGGCCTTTAAACTTTTAATCTTAAAGAATTGAAATTTAAAACATGATTGCTTACAACTTTGGTTATGATTTACATGCTTAAAATTTCCCCATAAAAACCTCACACTTTCTTATAATTAACCATTTAATGTAAAAAGGGAAAATTTTAAATTAGGCCTGAAAAAATGAACAATGTATTTTCATTTGTATCTGAGTGGCTTAGATATTAATATATAAAAAAGGCAAAAAATGAAATTTTTTAAAACAAGAAAGGTTTTGAAAAATAAGGCCTAACCCCCTGCCACTTTACATGGTGAAAAAGGGGACACGAATTCGCTGTCGAATTATACACCTTTAAAAATTTTCCCCATTTTTTAAAGGCTTTGTTTTAAAAAGCTATTTTTTAGTTTAATAAAACCCCAAAACTTTTAATTCCTTTCAAAATTTTGCTTCTTAATGATTTTGTTGAAATGCGTTTTTTTTTTTAAAAATCGGCCATTTTTTTGATCTCATTGCCTTTAACTAAACCCCAGGGAAAACCGGGGGGTCTAGGGGTAAGGTAGATTCTATGTGGGGCGGGGTTAAACCCCTCGGCCGGCACAGATTTATTGTTACCAAACCTTCCTTCCCTCTGACAATTTTTTTTGTAAATGTGGGGAATCCGGCCCCTCACCGTGGTTCGGATTCCCGTTAAATGTGGCCCCTTATTTATTAAAACCCCCCCTACATTCACATTGGGAAAAGAGCGTAGAACCCGAACGGGAATTTAAAGACGCAGTTTTATAAATATAAAAATAATAATAAAAAATCTGTTTGGGCTTGTATATGTGTATATTGTTTTTTTTGAATTGGTTACTGTGTTGTTCTGGCCCAAGAAACTTGGTCGGTGTCTGTTGGCTTTCTGTTAACGGGTCGTGCGCGCGCGCGCGCGCTGATGGTCGTGGACAGTGGGGTTCTTTTGGTTGTCGTCCGTTATATTTAAAAGAGTGTGGATACCTAAACATTCAGTTTTTGTGAACACTAAATATCAGTCCACTTCTCCTCATTTGGTCCATCCGTGACGGATTTGCCCCTTCCTCGCGTTTTTTTATGTATGTGTTGTTTTTTGTGTCATGGCGTAAATGGTCGAGCGTTTATTAGTGTCACGAGGCCCGAAAAATGTTTTTAGGCGATAATGCTCTGATCGTGTGTTATGTGTTTTGGCCACTTCTCTCTCGCTTGATTTACTTTGTCCCAATTTCATGTGGATTTTCGGAAATAATTTTGTTTGAATTTATTTCATTGGCGGCCTCTTTAACAACGTGTCTTTCCGTGCGTGAATGCGCCCCCAAAACGCCATAATTGGAACAGTTATTTTCCAAAGCTCATTGTAGTTGTCAGATTGTAAATAAACCTTTGCTGTGCTCGCTGTTGGTCTTTGTATTCTGTAGTGGTAAAGAATTAAAATGGCGAATTTATACTGGATTGCGTTAATCAAACTGACACGCGCGGAGGAGTGGGGGATTAAACGCGCGGAAAAGTTGCTAAGAAAAGTGAGAACCTAGCTACAAGTGTTGTGAGCTTTTATAGCCACCCTGTGGGTCTTTAAAGGGCTTGCTGAGACTACGGACGACCATTTAACGTGCAATTTTAAATAGTAAGACATTGATGACTTCGACCTTGAGGCACACGAGAAGAGACTTTGTGACTTCGATAACACCTTTTATTAATAATGTCTATCTTGGATCGTGTTTTTTTGCCACAAATGTCCGAGCTCCACGCAACGACTACCCCCTAAGTGCTTCTCGCGAACTCCCGGCCATTCCTTACCCCATTTCAGTGGGGATCTTAAATTGTGGACCAATTTTTCCAATTTGTTTAAAAACCCCTTTTCATGATAACCCTAACCTAACCAACATTGAAAGACATCATTTTTTGATTCGGCAGTCAGTGGCGAACCCTTCATTTGTAAGGCGCTTCCACCACCAATGGAAACTTCCGTGCATGGGATTTGTTAGTGAGGCGATTTGGGCAACAAACGTCTTATTGTGGCACAAACATCGTTGCTTTCTTCAAATACCCTCGGTGCCGGTGAGTTACTATGGGCTGCGTTTGTCCTTCTTTCTAATGAGGGAAAATGTGCCGCTCTTCATGCCCTGGAAATTCCTGTGGTTTATTGGGACTTGATCTCTCCCTATACTTGCAACAATTAGACATTGTTTCGTGTCAATGGGAGCGCACCTTGTTGACTCAGGTTACCCCCTGTTGACGCTTATAAATTTCTGGAAAGATTTGCCGTTCCTTGAATCCCTGGCCTCATACAAGGGCAAAACCCCATCCAAGGTCATCCTTCAAAGCCAATGGCTGTCGAAGTCATATCAACCGCTGGTCATGGTTTCAACTTCCAAATACGTGTGTTTTGTTTAATGCATTCACCCCTTACACAATGCCCTGAGTACTTCTCAAGGACCCAAAGGAACGCTTCAACTTCTCAAGCAAGCAAGACTGTGTTAAATTGCCTCAGGGTTCATAAATTGTACAGTGTCCTCATCGTATCGCTGTCGTACTTGTGATGCCAGGCACCATTCTTCATGTTTTCCAGAATCACTGTATCTGTACACCCCGGATCACCCACGCATCAAGAACACACTCGAGGTGGAGCTCCAGTCAATATAATGGCCCCCTTTGCAGGAGTAACCCTCCGTCGACCATCTGCTGTCCACGCACTTGTTGAAGCACGGATGTATCAGGATCATATCAAGTAATCAGGGTACTACTTGATCTGGGAGTCAAGTGTTTTATTTTAATGACCAATGTCTGTCAAAGGGTAGGCCTGTCACGACGCAGGCGTCCTTAGCCCTTTTTTGGACTTTCCCATACCGTTATCTGTGGCCAAAGGGGTCTAACCTGTTTTGTGCCATTGGATTGTTGTCTCTAGCTTGTCTATCGATGTCTTTGTTTCCCCCGGATTACTGGTCACTTACCCAGTACCCCTCTTCATCTCCAACTGGTCTCAGTTTCAAATTTAAAACTTGCAGATCCTAATGCTGTACCCAGGACCTATCGATATGTGATCGGTGCAGAAACCTTCTCCCCAAAATCATCACAGGAAGGAAACTGAAGTGGAATCCGGAATCCCTTTTGCCCCAGAAACTGTTTCGGTGGGTGTTAACAGGAAGGGTGCAGCACCCTCGATGTCACCATACCCTCATCTCTTGACATGTCATCTTTCTTCTTTTTTGTCTTCATGCACACCAACCTAACAGATATCGTAGAGCAGTTTTGGAAACTTGAAGAACTGCCGTCAACCCCAGTTATCACCCCCAAGGAAGCTCTCTGTGAAGACATCTTTGTCAAACTGCACACTCGAAATGTTATGGGTCGTTACAGTGTGGCACTCCCATTTGATGGCCCCAGACCAGAGCTTGGTGACTCACACACCACTGCTCTTCGTCTTTTTTCGAGCCCTTGAACGCCGACTACACCGGCAACCTCACTTAAAGGCCAGTTATTCGGACTTCATGCAGGACTATCTAGACACAGGTCACATGGAGGTAGTGACAGATCCATCCGTCAACTCTGGCTATTCTTACTACATTCCCCATCATTGTGTGATCAAACCTGACAGTACCACCACTAAACTTCGGGTGGTGGTCGATGCTTCGGCCAAAACAGATTGGGAACTTCTCTAAATGATCAACTCTTAACAGGACCCAAACTTCAAAATGATATTACAAAGGTTTCCTTCGTTTTCGTTCACATTCAATTGTTTTTACTGCTGATATCAAACAAATGTATCGTCAAAATTCAAGTTCTCCTGAAGATCAAGACTATCAGCGCATTTTTTGGCGGTTCAATGACAGTGATCCAATTCAAGTGTACCGTCTGAAGACTGTGACTTATGGAGTATCATCGTCACCTTATCTCGCCATTCGTACCCTACACCAGCTTGCTGATGATGAAAAGACACGCTTTCCAGAGGCCTCAAGGTGGTTCACTCAGATCTGTATGTTGATGATGTGTGTTCGGGCGCTGATTCCCCTGAAAAGGCAGTGGCTCTACAACAAGAACTTGTACACTTGTTGAAGATGGGCGGCTTCCAATTACGAAAGTTTGCAAGTAACCACCCAATACTTCTAGAAGGGTTACACCCAGAAGATATTCAAATGCCTCCATTGTCATACTCTTTTGATGACGATTCCACTGTCAAGGTTCTCGGTCTCCAATGGAACCCGGGTCAGACACCTTTTCATACAAGGTACAACTGACCTCAAAATCCCTTTCCAAACGAGCAATACTCTCGGATATTGCAAGAATATTTGACCCACTAGGTTGGCTGTCTCCTATCATCTTGTTTGCAAAATATCTTATCCAAATCCTATGGATTAAAGGTGTTGACTGGGACTCTCCCCCCCCTCCTGAAATAGCTGAAAGATGGAATCGTTTTCAAGCTGAGCTTCCACTTGTTTCTAACATCTCAATCGACAGATGTCTGACCTCTGCAGATGCGGCTTGTAGCATCGAGATTCATGGCTTCTCTGATAGCTCTGAGAGTGGTTATGCAGCTGTTGTATACCTCCGGGTTATTTCCTCTGACACAATAAAGGTGCGACTTTTGCTCGCTAAATCAAAGGTAGCACCCATAAAACAAGTGTCACTACCGCGCTTGGAACTATGTGCGGCGTTACTCTTGGCACGCATGTTACACTTGCTAATGGAAACCTACTCCTTCTTGAAAATTGACAAGGTCTACGCCTGGACAGACTCTACAATCACATTGGCCTGGATCCAATCTTCATCCCAACTGTGGAAAACATTTGTTGCCAATCGTGTGAGTAAGATCCAAGATCTCACTTCCCCGAATGGTGGCACCATATACCTTCAGAGCAAAACCCGGCTGATTGTGCCTCTCGTGGGTTGTTTCCCTCTCAGCTTGTTAATCACCCACTTTGGTGGGAGGACCTTTGTGGCTTATGGAGGATTCAACCAATTGGCCGCAACCTAAAGAATTGCCTCGCTTAGCTGAACCTATTGAAGAAAGCAAAACCCTCACTCTGACTACAGTCGCCCTGACACCAACATTCTGGACTTGTTAGATAAGTTTTCGTCCTTATCAAAAATAAGACGTATAACAGCGTATTGCTTTCGTTTTGTTTGTGCTTCTCGCCCTGGACGTGTCGCACCCACTGGACCTTACAAGTGGATTGAACTACACAAGGCTCTGTTATTTTGGGTCAAACAAACCCACAGATCAGCTTTGCTGATGATATTGCTCGTGTTGTCAAGGATCAACCTTGTTCATCCTCAGTACAAAGGCTAAATCCCTTTCTCGATTCTGCCGGTGTTTTAAGAGTCGGCGGCCGCCTTCAACAATCCAATTTGTCCTTTGAAGAAAAACATCCAATCCTACTTCCGAAGCGGAGTCGGCTCGTGGAACTTCTAATTGACCAACTACACGTTGATAATCTACATCCAGGACCACACAACTTGCAGTCCTTACTTCAGCGTGAGTTCTGGATAATTGATGCGCGAAACACAATCAGATTGCGGCTACGCAAATGTTTAAAATGTTTCAAGTTTCGTCCAACCTTACTGACACCAGCCATGGGAAGTCTCCCGGCAGCTCGTGTTTGTCAAGTCAAACCCTTTCTGAAGACAGGTGTCGACTATGGAGGTCCATTAACAATCACAATGGCTCGAGTACGCAAACCTAGAACTTGTTTGGCCTATATTTGCCTATTTGTCTGCTTCTCCACAAAGGCTATTCACCTAGAACTGGCGTCAGACTTATCAACTGAAGCCTTTCTTGCGGCATTTTCGTCGTTTATCGCACGTCGAGGACATTGTTCAGATATGTTCAGTGACTGCGGAACTAATTTTGTTGGTGCTAATAGACAGCTCTCCACTCTTCAAAGGTTTCTCACAGATTCTGGCAACAATGAAGCTTTTAGTAGGCAGCTCGTTGACCACAACATCACCTGGCACTTTAATCCCCCCGCAACTCCACATTTTGGAGGACTTTGGGAAGCAGGGATACGATCAGTCAAGTCATTGCTCCTCAAAACTATTGGCTCTCAGATCCTAACTTATGAAGAGCTGTACACTGTCTTGACACAAATTGAAGTCACTCTCAATTCAAGACCACTTTGTGCTTTATCAGCAGATCCCAGCGATTTGTCATCACTAACCCCAAGTCACTTCCTAACCTTGGGACCACCACAGCTACTACCAGAGTCTGATGTCACCGCCACTCCAGTCAATCGTCTGACGAGATGGAGCCTGCTGCAGCATATCCACCAGTCTTTCTGGAAGCGTTGGCATCAAGACTACCTCCATCAACTCCAGCCCAAAGCCAAGTGGAGTCACCCACAAGACAACCTTCAAGAAGGGGTCCTGGTCCTCATCAAGGAACCAAACCTGCCTCCACTACGTTGGCGACTAGGACGTGTGGCGAAAACCTTCCCTGGTCCCGATAGCGTAGTGCGTGTCGCTCAAGTCCGTACTGCACAAGGTGTCCTCATCAGACCAGTGGTGAAATTGTCTCCCCTCCCCTCAAACTAATTGAAATACGAGTATTTCAAGGGGGGCGGGATGTTTGGGGCTTGTATATGTGTATATTGTTTTATTTTGAACTATGGTTACTGTGTTGTTCTGGCGCCAAGAAACTTGGTCGGTGTCTGTTGTGCTTTCTGTTAACGGGATCGCGCGCGCGCGCGCATGACTGGTCGTGGACAGTCAGTCTCGTTTTGGTTGTCGTCCCGTCTATATCTTAAGAGTGTCGGATACCATAAACATTCAGTTTTTGTGAACACTAAACTATACAGTCCACTTCATACCTAACAGAATCCATTTTAGATGAGTGCTTCGAGTCGAAGTGCCGCTTTAAATTGTGTTTCCTTCAACACAGCTACAGTGTCATTACAAAGCAAACAAACTGGTTTCTCTTTAATATTTACCAAAAATACAAGTCCGTCCACCGCTCACTCCCTAATTTTTCGCTTTTTGCTTGTGATTGCAGCCATTCCTAAAAAACTGAATACAAAAAGTAATATACCAAACAAAGTACAAACAACACTACACCACAAAAGACTGACGCGTACTGAGAGAGGAGGGAGTGAGGGTAGCTGGAAGTCAGCCAGATGTTTGACCTTGAGTTTCAATGTTGTCACGTGTTGCATAAGTATCGCGAGGATTCCCAGTTAGAGGATTTGGGTCTCAGTGAAGCATCGCGAACATTACCAGATTATAGTTTTAGTCCTGAAAAAATAAATCTTATAACAACTTTTATGTTTAAAAATTCTTTATGTAAAATTGGTCCGTGGGTTGCGGGTTGAAGACCACTGATCTACATAAACACAAATATGTCTAACATTATGTTGTTTCTAACAATCTTACATTACATAACAACATTTAGGAAGCTCACAAAATACCTACTTTAACAGTAGTAACGTTTCGACAATAATAATTAACGATAACGATTAAAATTCACTTGGAGCTCGCCACATAGACACAAATCACAACACATGCGCCCGCACACGAATCAATGCCAAGACAACGGCTGGCTGGTGATCAGCGAAGAGGCGCGGCGCGATGGCGGACAGAACTAGTGATGGGCAACTCGAGTTGACTCGACTCGGTCGGTAGCACACAACCTAGATCACTGTTGTATAAAATTTATTTTGGCGGGTAGAGTTTAAGTAGTAATAGGTGATGGGTTTTATTTTTTTCGCAGACGATCTATCGTTCCATTTTCTGCACCCCTCTTATGACGGTGCCCGGTGCGGTCACGCCGCTCGCACCGCCCTAGGGCCGCCCCTGGTAACATCCATGTAATGTGAATAGAACACAAATGATATTATAGCAGAATATGTCAGTTTTAATTCTTTCTTCGGTATCCTTTATATTATTTTAGCATTTGGTGCAGATTACAGTTTGTAGATGTCATTTGAAATAAGTGACATACTACAATCTAGTAGGTGCAATTAGGTTTGCGTGTATCAATATGGCAAAAGTGTACAAATAATCGTGATCAACTATAGGACAAACTAGTAACCAAAACCAGGTAATATATTTATCATTTTGTACATCTATTATTTAGTTTTAGCATATACAGTTATCAAACCAGGAATTAATAAACTTGATTGGTCAATGCTCTAACAACTAAACTAAGGTGGATTTTTTCCTTAGAAATGAAAACTAACAACATGGTTAAAAGGTTAGGACATTTTTTACTACAATTAATTATATACCTCACTTATTAGATTTACATCTGATGAGAACCCAAACAAATATTGGTAATGTTTGTGACATGAGTAATGACAAATTTGTTTCAGGCACGGGTGGCTCTTCTAGGGAGCTTAAGTTGCGGTGGTCGCTTTGCATACCTTCTTCTTGCAGGGCTGACGACCTCCAGGTTCGTCTAGATGCTCTCCTGCACATACTAAAGTTGCCCATAAGGGCAACTGTGCAAAATAAAGACTGTCACATCGCAAAGAAAACACCGTTCAACGCTACAGACTTGGTCACCATGTAAGCTTTGATATAGTCATCATACAAAAGGTAGTTGGTGTGGCGTTTAGAAAAGCCCATTACATAAAAAAAAATCGAATTTTGTTTCTCGGCAGTCTTTAGTTGACAACACCAAGATTTGGATGAGTGATTTTGTTTAAAATAATTATTTTACTTTTTTGTTATACTTTTTACATTCCCTCAACGCCTCAGAGAGAAATTGTGACGTCTAAAAAATCAAACTCGAGATTTTGATAAAGATCGGCATTTCATGACTCCCTGAAACAAATAAATGGTATGCTGCACTGCACAAACTTTCTATCGCTTTATTATTAAATTTAACATTGTGGAACTAAATAATAGGACTATACATTGTTGAAGAAACATTACACCAAAGATATAAATGGAATAATATACTGTGTTAATTACTTACTATATGGCATTAGGAACTAGGAACATTTTTACAGAAAAATGGGGCAAATAGAACTTTTGTCTTCCAAAGAGCATAAGAATAAAATAATTTTCAAAGGCCTGAATTAATATACAGGGTGTCAGGAAATTCGCGGATACGGAATGTACCAAAAGTTTCTATGCCCCAAAGTAAGTAGAAAATACTCTTTGGTAAAAATAGGTTAGGCCCTCAGTTCCTAAAAAAAAACCTACATGCAAGTTTTGTAAATAGTAGAAGAAAGAGGTTACGTGGCAAAAGCTCTGCCTACATTAGGAGTTGGTAGTAAAGCATAGTGCTAGGTAAATATTCGAGCTAGGTAGTATCAAATAGACCATGGAGTACACACACGTAGAGTATTGGGACCTGTGACACAATTGTACGCTGAACGCTATATCAACAGGCGGCACCCAAATATAAATGTGTTTCACCGGTTGGAGTTGTGTTGCCGAGAGACTGGTCAAATGGGACCAGCACAACGCGTAGATGCAGGACGGCCACGCAATGTGGGGACTTACCTATTACTTGTAGTTGGTCCACCCCGGGTATATTATGCCCCGGTACCATACCCCGCTGGATCCCACGCCGCTTCTGGTTCCAACATTTCCCAGATCGGCGCAAGCTCCATCGGAGCCGGACATCCCCCTATCCACCACCTGGGGAGGCGCCCTTCCGGAGTTTTTGCTCCGCCCACTTTCATCAAAACCGCTACCTTAGGAGCTACAGCTAACTTATTAACTAAAAGAAAAGAAGAATGATAACAAATACAATACTACACTATCTACTTAAACTACTACTCCCCTTATTGTGCGCGACACTTTCACATTTCCACTATTCTCACAGAAGTCACCAGTGTCCTTCACTTCCTCTTGTTCTCCTCTTATAACCACTGCTGGACTAAGTCTTACTGCTCTCGGCCCGGCTGCTTCCTGGTCCTCACCTCGGCCCGACTGTTTCCAACCGTTGAAGGGAGGACCACGATGGTCCGAAAGTCCGACCGCCCAAAACCCAACAACGCACTTGTCGCCTCCGTCCATCGCTCTTCTCCATCCAGCTGGAACTGTTGCTCCCTGGTACATCAGCGGTTTGCACCGCTGGCATCCATGTGAGCCCCCTCAGCTGGGCTCCGGAATTCCAAGAGCCTCTTCTCTTCTCTACAAGGCCTCCCCTCCACCCTATTTCGGTGATTTAATTCTATTTTCCTCTTCAACATTATTTGCTATGTCCCACACTCTTTTTTATTTGGGTTTTTACACTCTTCCTTCTTGCCTTTGTCTCCACTTCTTAGGGTACATGAAACACACACTTCCTTTCCCCTTAAACTCTTTTCTCTCATGTCCCTCCTTCACATATTTTGAACACTTCGCTGTACTATGACAATGTCTCTTTATATGTCCTAGATCTCCGCACTGATAGCATTTGGTCACGACTATATAGTCCTTCCCAGTCACCTTCCTAAAATGCACCTATACCTCGTTCTTTAACATTACTTTCCTCACCTCCACTACATCTGCTACAACATTGACAGTCTTCCTACCGTTTGGTCCTGTTTTAAACCTTGTTTCAAAATACTTCCTGAATTTCTCCCTATCCATTATTCCCACAAAATTTTGCGCGTATACCGCAGCCTCTAATTCTTTATCCATCATTTCAGCTTCTATATCATAAAGTATCATCAGAGGATCCCTGTCCCTGTACCTCTTACATTCCAGCTCCTTCTTTATTGCTGCATTCCCCCCTGCGGGACGGGGTATGGATTGGTCCGCAGTAACCCCTGCTTGTCGTAAGAGGCGACTAAAAGGGGAGGCTTCTGTGCAGGACAAACCTATCCTATATCTCTCCTTTCACATCATTTTCTTCTTCCTTCACTTTCCCCCCCTTTTTTCACTTTTCCCCCTTCGCTTTATCTATCCTTACCTTTTACTTCCTTTCCCCCACCGTTCATCCTGCACAGAGTCCTTTGGCCTATCCGTTGACGACCTTGGCAACTAACCCGGCTCTTCTCTGTTTATTATTGGATACCACTGCCTTGAGCTCCTAAATGAAAGTGCGCCGGTTGCAATACCTTAGTAGAAGGGCCTTAGGGATGACAATAACCGGGTACCCTACTTTGGGAAAAGATCGGTTGCGTTCATGAGGGCCCGGACGTAAAATTGGCACTTTCCTACACCCACTTGCTGCGACGACCTCTCTCTTGGCGATGCACTATGCGAAGGTTGTCATGTCTAGCATCGTATATAGCCTCTCGTCGGGACAGTTAACAGGGCCATATGTGTTAGTACCAACTTGGATCACCCTGGGTCTACGATCCGAGTATTGTGTAGGTTGTCCCCAATTACGGCATGGCCGATAATTTTGTCGCCGCTGGCATCGTACTGCCAAACCCTGCTGGCAACTCACTGCCCGGCCCCCCACAGGGCCGTAATATCGATAAGAGGCGGAAACGGGTAAGGCCGTCTAGCCCTCAATTAGAAGAAATCCAGGAGGTGGTGAGGCCCCAGCCCCGCTTCCTGGTAATGTCTCGAGTGGACGAGGGTGAGAACATGAAACGGGTGAGCCCATTTATCCTCGAAAGAGCGATAAATGGTGCAGCCAAGGCAAGTGTGTCTATAAGAAAACTTGGTGACGGCACCATTCTCATTCAGACAACATCCGACATCCAATCAGGCAACATACTGGCTCTTAAAGAAATACCGTTGAGCAATACGTCTCGTATACTGGTGAAGGTGGAACCCCACAGGTTCCTCAATGTTTGCAAGGGTGTGGTCACTTGCTATGACCTCGACTGCGTGAGCATTGAGGAAATCTGTGAGGAGCTAGCCCCTCAGAATGTCACTGAAGTATACCGCATAGTAGTGAAAAAGAACGGCAGTGAGAAAAAGACTGACACTTATATCCTTACCTTTGCGACTCCAACCCTTCCAAAGGAGGTCCGAGCGGGTTTCCACGTGCTCAGGGTCCGGCCGTATGTCCCTAACCCTAGGCGCTGTTTTCAGTGCCAGGAATTTGAGCATACGAAGCTGCGATGCCGTGGTAAGCCAACCTGTGCGGATTGCGGACAAGAGGCTCACGATACAACGTGTGAGTCTCCTAAATTCTGCGTTAACTGCAAGGGTTCGCACTCTGCTTGGTCTCGGGCCTGTCCGAAATGGAAGGTGGAGAAAAAAGTGCTTGAGATACAAACTGAAAAGAAGATTCCATACAACCAAGCACGCAAAGAATACGCATCTAGCCAAGCTCCGGTATTTCAGAACTCTTACAGTCAGATAGTTTCCCTGAATATCAATTGCCCCAACTGCCATTGCGCAGTTAACATTTCAAAGCCTTCTTCGAGACCCATGCCACTGACCTCTACTCGAGAAAAAAATAGTAATATCGCGCCGGCAACGGTGGCGATGAAATTAGTGCCCAAGGTGACAACTTCGGAGATGTTGTCTCCACCACCTGTGCCACCTAGGAGTTCTCCTCGTGGCCCTCCTCTGAGAACATCCCCGAGTCCACCTCGGTTAACCCCCCAGAATCCACCTCGGGGAACCGACCCGCGCCCGCCTCGGGTAATCCCCCCGAGCCCGCATCGGGTAATCCCCCCGAGCCCGCATCGGGTAATCCCCCGAGCCCGCCTCGGGTAATCCCCCCGAGCACGCCTCGGGTAATCCCCCCGAGCACGCCTCGGGGTACTAAAACAAGGGCGGCCGTTGTTGAGCCTCTCACACGCACCTCTAGGCTTCCGGAGTGGGGACGAGTTGCGGAACATTTGAGGCCGCTAAGGTGAGTCCCACTGGTGCCTTGAAGAAGGACCAGCGAGAGACCGCCGAAAAACATTATATAAAAAAAGCGTCTAAGGCCTTAAAGCCTTCGAACAAGAATCCGACTCCCCAGTCTCTCCAAAATAAGCCGAAGCCTCTCCTGAAGCGAGAGGTACAGGAGAGACTGGGAAAGGCAAGAGGGCCTAAAAAGGGCCTCAACAAATTTTTATTCTTAAAGGATAGTGAGATGGATTGCGAGGATAACTAAATTTCATACTAATAACTTATGTCGCTACTACAATGGAATTGTAGGGGTTTCTATGCTCGTGTAGAGGAAATCAAACTAATAATTTCTTCCCTGCATCCTTCCATCTTGTGTTTGCAGGAGACCCACTTCCGCCCAACTGACAACCCGATGCTTCGTGGGTACGATGTGTATCGTACCGACAAGCCTTTCTTTGATCGGGCTAGCGGAGGGGTGGCTATATTCGCACGAAGCACTATATATCATAAGAATATTAATATTGTTTCTGATCTCCAAGTGATCGCTGTCAAAGTCTCCCTTCCTATGGAGGTTACCGTATGCTGCATCTACCTCCCACCAGGTGAACGTAATTCCAAGAGGACACTAGAGGCCCTCTTTATGCAACTTCCCGCCACCTATATCATCTTGGGGGACTTTAAGGCGCATAAACTGGTGTGGGGGTCTAATTTTACATACGCCCGCGGGAGGATGGTAGAGGATATTCTTGTCTCGGGAAACCTGGTGTTAATGAACACCGGGACCCAGACACACTTCTCCACCTTTAATGGTGTATCCTATTTCATCGACCTAGCTCTATGTAGCCCCGGGATTGCTGCTCACTTCCTTTGGGAGGTTCACTCGGACCTATGTGGCAGCGATCACTTTCCAATTCTGCTTTCAAAAATCCAAGATCCTCTCAGTACAGCACGGTTACCCCAATGGGTTCTTAAACGTGCTAACTGGGATAAATTTCGCGAGCTCGCCGTATTCGACGAACCCCATTCTCCCGACGTCGATGTTAAGGCTGGGCAATTTACTTCGACGGTCATAGCGGCAGCGAGGGCATCCATCCAAAATCCTCGCCAAACCCGCGCCACCGTCCTGTTCCCTGGTGGAACGAGGAGTGCCGGCTGGCTATTTCTAACCGTCGAAGGGCCCTACGTCTCTTTCATCGACGTCCAACTTCGGAGAATCTGGAGTCATTCCGGATTCTACGTGCTAGAGCTCGCCGTATTATTCGAGAAAGCAGAAGAGAGTCTTGGAGACAGTTTATTTCTACCCTTACTATTTCCACTCCCACAACCAAGGTTTGGGATCACATTCGTAAAGTACGTAGTAGCAAAAATAACATTTATAATATACCCGCACTCATGTCTAACGGTTCACTTGTCTCCTCCCCTATGGAGGTCGCCAATGTATTGGGCTCGATGTTCGTCGCCATTTCTAGCACTGCGAGCTACTCTAACGAGTTCGTGGTGCATAAGCACAGCATCGAGCGCCTTACTATTGATTTTGGCCAAAGTCGGGGGGAGGATTATAACTCCCCCTTTACTAAAGAGGAACTTACCTATGCCCTGTCCCAGGCGGGCAATACAACTTCTGGCCCTGATGATATCCATTACGAAATGTTGCGCCAACTGTCCCCTGCTGGACGGGCGTTCCTCTTAGACCTCTACAATTGTGTTTGGGAATCTCGTCAATTCCCAACACTGTGGAGGCAAGCAACCGTTATCCCAATATATAAAAGTGGCAAGGATAAATTAGAGCCAACTAGTTATAGACCGATAGCCTTAACTAGTTGTGTATGCAAAATATTAGAGAAAATGATCAATAAAAGATTTATATGGTATCTAGAATCACGCAATCTACTATCCAATATGCAATGTGGCTTTCGCCGTAACCGATCCACGGTGGATCACCTTGTTCGCCTTGAGACAGCAGCTCGTGACGCTTTCCTCCATAAACAGCACCTCTTGGCTGTCTTCTTTGATTTAGAGAAGGCTTACGACACCACCTGGCGGTACGGCATCTTAAAAAACCTTTTTAATTGGGGGTTCCGGGGGAGCCTCCATATTTTTATATCTAATTTTATGTCAGATAGACACTTCCGGGTAAGGTTAAACAACACCTTATCCGATGATTTTATTCAAGAAAATGGGGTGCCTCAGGGTAGTATTTTAAGCTGTACGTTATTCGCTATCGCGATAAATAGCGTCTGGGACAACGTGCGGGTACCTGTCCGTTCATGTCTTTTTGTGAATGACTACGCAATTTATTGCAGTTCATCGAGTGTCCACAGAGCTGAACGTCAGATACAATTAGCTGTCAACAATCTGTGGATGTGGGCATCGCATAGTGGCTTTACCTTCTCAGCGGCCAAGACGACGGTAGTCCACTTCCACAGATTACGCAGAATACAGCAAGTCCCCAATATTTTAATGAACCATGTTGTTTTACCAGTCTCGGAGAGCGTTAGGTTCCTGGGACTTTTATTTGATTTTAAACTAACGTGGATCCCCCACATCAAAGACCTGAAAGCGAGGTGTATAAAGTCATTGAATTTGCTCAAAGTGGTAAGCGGCCGGTCCTGGGGTGCTGATAGGGAAACCTTGATGCGCCTGTATAGGGCCCTGGTCAGATCTAAACTAGATTACGGGAGCTTTGTTTATGGCTCAGCTAGACCCTCGGCGTTAAAGATGCTAGATAGTGTCCACCATGCTGGCATTCGACTGGCTACTGGTGCCTTTCGTACCAGTCCAGTCGTCAGCATCTGTGCCGACGCCGGTGAGCCCCCTCTTTCTTACCGGCGGTCCTATCTTTTGGCATCTTACGTGTCGAAACTTCATTGTATGGCGCAGCATGTTGCCTATCGTCCTGTGTTTCATCCCCTAACCGTGTCTTGTATGAAACCAAATGGCGTAGTACAAGGCCGGTTGGGATCAGGATGCTATCAGTTTTCGACACGTGTGGGATAGTCCTGCCAAAGGCTATCCCCACATCCCCAGGTCGAGTTTCTCCCTGGAAGATACGCCTACCTCAATGCCATTTTGATCTTGCCAAGTTCCCTAAAGCGACCACCCCACACTTCTTATACGAGAGGACCTTTAATGAGCTCCTCGCAACCCGCTTTCGAGGGTTTAAACGCATTTATACGGATGGCTCAAAATGCGGGGCCTCTGTGGGATGTGCTTTTGTTGTGGAAGGATCCAATTTTAAATTTGCTCTACCTGGTGAATCCAGTGTTTTTACGGCTGAACTATATGCCATTTTTAAATCTCTATGTTTTGTATATCGTAAGTGTCACCGTTCTGTTCTCATCTGCATGGATTCCATGAGTGCTCTGTTGGCATTGTCCACACTCTACTCGTGGAATCCTCTCGTGCAGATGATTCACGAACAAATTTTAAAAATTGATTCATTAAACACCCGGCTCGCCTTTTGCTGGATTCCTGGTCACGCCGGTCTTTCAGGAAATGAACTGGCTGACCAGGCGGCCAAGGAGGCAGCACGCCTGCCTCCTGAGGCGAGTCTGGGTGTCATGTTTTTAGACCTTAAAGGTTATGTTCGGCGTGGGGTCTTACGCACCTGGCACAAGCAGTGGGTCTCGACCCCTGCTCAGAACAAGCTGCGGTCCATCAGGGACGGTGTGTCGCGATGGCCCTCTTCTATACGAAAGTCTAGAAGAGAGGAGGTCATCGTGACGAGACTCCGCGTCGGGCATACTTCATTGACCCATAGTTTTTTACTGAGAGGGGATCCACCTCCAGTGTGTGAACTTTGCGATGCTCCCCTTAGTGTGCACCACATTTTGGTGGAGTGTCGCAGTTATGCCCCTATTCGCCTGGCCCTTGATTTTAAAGGTGACCTTCCTTTTTTATTACGCGACAGCACTGAAGGAGTTATTTGTTTACTCCATTTTATACGCAAGGCGAATCTTTTTAATGACATTTGAGTCACTTTTATAAAGTGGCTCATCTGGATTTTATTTCATATTGAGACCTTTTTAACATTTTAGTACACTTTAATGTGTTTGTTTTGTCTTTTTATCCATTTTAACAAACTTTAATAAAATGATTGTTTTAACATGTTAGTTTTGTCTTTTTAACTAATATATTGTTTTAATATGTTGTTTTTTTATTAGAGTGATACACCTGTGGGTTTTTTTAGCAGGTTTTTCACTCAATACTTTTGCAGGTTGTCCTCCAACTCATGATTGAGTCCACTGTCACAGCTGACACCTTACTGTCCGCTGGCACCGTACTGCCAAGTTCCGCTGGCATCTCACTGCCCGGCCCCTCACAGGGCCGTATTAATGATAAGAGGCGGAAACGGGTAAGGCCGTCCAGCCCTGTTCTGATAAAAAGCCAGGAAGTGGTGAGGCCCCAGCCCCGCTTCCTGGTGATGTCTCGAGTAGATGATAGTCAAGATCTGAAACGTGTCAGCCCATTTATACTCGAAAGAGTTATAAATGGAGCGGCAAAATCTGACGTTTTAATAAGGAAACTGCGTGATGGCACCATTATGATACAGACTATGACTGACACACAATCCTCGAAAATTATGGCGATCTCCGAAATACCGTTGAGCAATACGGCAAATATACAGGTGAAGGTGGAGCCCCACAGGTTCCTCAATGTTTGCAAGGGAGTGGTCACTTGTTATGACCTCGACTGCGTGAGCATTGAGGATATCTGTGAGGAGCTTTCCCCTCAGCATGTCACCGAGGTCTACCGTATCATTACCAAAAAGAACGGACAAGAGAAAAAGACGGATACATACATCCTCACCTTTGCGACTCCCATCCTCCCAAAGGAGGTTCGAGCGGGCTTCCATGTGCTCAGAGTCAGGCCATACGTTCCCAATCCTCGGCGCTGCTTTCAGTGCCAGGAATTTGGGCATACGAAGCTGAGATGCCGTGGAAGGCCAACCTGTGCAGATTGCGGACAGGAGGCTCACGATACACCGTGTGAGTCTCCTAAGTTCTGCGTCAACTGCAAGGGTCCGCATTCTGCTTGGTCTCGGACCTGTCCGAAATGGAAGGTGGAGAAAAAAGTCCTGGAGATCCAGTGTGAAAAGAAGATCCCTTATGCCCAGGCCCGCAAGGAATATGTATCCAGTCAAGCTCCGGTATTTCAGACATCTTATAGTCAGATTGTAAGCCAGAAAATAAATTGCCCCAACTGCCATTGCGCAGTTAATATTGCCAATACGCCTACACGACCTGTGCCACTCGTCTCTACTCGAGACACTCAAAGACAACCAGCACCATCTATGGTGGTGCCAAAAATAGCACAAGGGGCGATACCCACGTCGAAGTCGCCTCCACCACCTATACCCCCGAGGAGGCCTCCTCGGGGAACACCCCCGAGCCCTCCTAGGGGAACCCCTCCGAACCCTCCTCGTGGACCCCCTCCGAGTCCTCCTCGAGGAACCCCGCCGAGCCCCACTCGAGGAACACCCCCGAGTCCTCCTAGGGGTCCTAAACCATCTGCGACCGTTGTCGAGCCGCTCAACCCCGCCTCAGGAACTCCGGAGGTCGGGATGAGTGGTGGTACAGGCGAGGTCGCAAAGGCGAGTCCCACTGGTGCCTTAGGGAAGGACCAGCGAGGGACCGCCGAAAAAATAACCCTAAAAAAAGCGTCGAAGGCTTTAACAAAGCCTTCGCGTAAGGATCCCCCGTCCCAGTCTCTACAGGACAAACAAAAGCCTCTCCTGAAGCGGGAGGTCCAAGAGAGATTGGGAAAAGCAAGAGGACCTAAAAAGGTCCTCAATAAATTTTTATTTTTAAAGGATAGTGTTATGGATTGTGAGGATATTTAATTAAATTATATATTAATAAATAATGTCGCTACTACAATGGAATTGTAGGGGTTTCTATGCTCGTGTAGAGGAAATCAAACTAATAATTTCTTCCCTGCATCCTTCCATCTTGTGCTTGCAGGAGACCCACTTCCGCCCAACTGACAACCCGATGCTTCGTGGGTACGATGTGTATCGTACCGACAAGCCTTTCTTTGATCGGGCTAGCGGAGGTGTGGCTATATTCGCACGAAGTACTATATATCAAAAGAATATTAATATTGTTTCTGATCTCCAAGTGATCGCTGTCAGAGTCTCCCTTCCTATGGAGGTAACCGTATGCTGCATCTACCTCCCGCCAGGTGAACGTGTTTCCAAGAGGACACTAGAGGCCCTCTTTATACAACTTCCCGCCCCCTATATCATCTTGGGGGACTTTAACGCGCATAACCTGGTGTGGGGGTCTAATTTTACAGACGCCCGCGGGAGGATGGTAGAGGATATTCTTGTCTCGGGAAACCTGGTGTTAATGAACACCGGACCCAGACACACTTCTCCACCTTTAATGGTGTATCCTCTGCCATCGACCTAGCTCTATGTAGCCCCGGGATTGCTGCTCACTTCCTTTGGGAGGTTCACTCGGACCTATGTGGCAGCGATCACTTTCCCATTCTGCTTTCGCTATTTGAAGACCCTCCCGGTATAGCACGTGCACCACAATGGGTGCTTAAACGTGCTGACTGGGATAAATTTCGCGAGCTCGCCGTATTTGTACATCCCCTTTCTCCGGACGTCGATGTTAATATTGCCCATTTTACTTCGACGGTAATCATGGCGGCGAGGGAATCTATCCCTAAATCCTCGCCAAATCCGCGCCACCATCCTGTTCCCTGGTGGAACGAGGAGTGTAGATTGGCTATTTATGACCGTCGAAGAGCATTACGTCTCTTCCATCGGCGTCCTACCTTGGATAATCTAGAATCATTCCGGATTATGCGTGCTCGAGCTCGCCGTATCATTCGTGAAAGCAGAAGAGAGTCTTGGAGACAGTTTATATCTACCCTTACAATTTCCACTCCCACAACTAAGGTTTGGGACAATATTCGTAAATTACGTAGTAGCAAAAATACCATCAATAACATACCTGCCCTCATGTCAAATGGTACGCTTGTCTCCTCCCCTGTGGAGGTCGCCAATGTATTGGGCTCTATGTTCACCGCCATATCTAGCACTGCAAGCTACTCAAATGAGTTTGCAGCGCATAAGCGGAACATAGAGCGCCATTCTATTGACTTTGGTCAGAGTCAGGGGGAGGATTACAACTCCCCCTTTACTTTAGATGAACTGACCTATGCCATGTCCCAGGCGGGTAGCACAGCTCCTGGCCCCGACGACATTAATTATGAAATGTTGCGCCAGTTACCCCCTGCTGGACGAGCATATCTGTTGGACCTCTACAATAGTGTTTGGGAATCTCGTCAGTTCCCAACACTGTGGAGGCAAGCAACAATTATCCCTCTATATAAAAGTGGCAAGGAAAAATTAGAACCAACTAGTTATAGACCGATAGCCTTAACTAGTTGTGAATGCAAAATATTGGAAAAAATGATAAACGATTAATATGGTATTTAGAATCCCGCAATCTACTATCAAATATTCAATGTGGTTTTCGCCGTAACCGATCTACGGTGGATCATCTCGTCCGTCTCGAGACGGCAGTTCGTGACGCCTTTCTCCATAAACAGCATCTTTTGGCAGTTTTCTTTGACTTGGAGAAAGCGTACGATACCACATGGCGGTACGGCATTTTAAAAACCCTTTTTAACTGGGGGTTCCGTGGGAACCTCCCTGTTTTTATAGCTAATTTTATGTCAGATAGACACTTCCGGGTAAGGTTAAACAACACCTTATCCGATGATTTTATTCAAGAAAATGGGGTGCCCCAGGGCAGTATTTTAAGCTGTGCGTTGTTCGCCATTGCAATAAATGGCATTGTGGACAGCGTACACATTCCTGTCCGTTCATGCCTCTTTGTGGATGACTACGCAATTTATTGTAGTTCATCGAGTCTCCACAGGGCTGAACGGCAGATACAACTCTCTGTCAACAATCTATGGTCGTGGGCATCGCGTAATGGCTTTCGCTTCTCTTCAGCCAAGACGACGGTCGTCCACTTCCATAGATTACGTGGAATACAACAAGCCCCCAGTATTTTAATGAATCACGTTGTTTTACCTGTCTCGGAGACCGTAAAGTTTCTGGGACTTTTATTTGATTTTAAATTAACCTGGATTCCCCACATCAAAGACCTGAAAGCGAGGTGTATAAAAGCACTCAACCTGCTTAAAGTGGTTAGCGGTCGGTCCTTGGGGGCTGATAGGGAAACCTTGATGCGCCTGTATAGGGCCTTGGTAAGATCGAAACTAGATTACGGCAGTTTAGTGTATGCATCAGCGAGACCTTCGGCGTTGAAGACGCTGGATAGTGTCCACCATGCTGGCATACGACTGGCTACTGGTGCATTTCGTACCAGTCCAGTCGTCAGCATTTGTGCCGATGCCGGTGAGCCCCCTCTCTCTTACCGGCGGTCCTATCTTCTGGCATCTTACGCTTCAAAACTTCACTGCATGCCGGAGCATGTTGCCTACCGACCTGTGTTTCATCCCCCTAACCGTGTCTTGTATGAAACCAAATGGCGTAGTACAAGGCCGGTTGGGATCAGGATGCTATCGGTATTCGACACGTGTGGGATAGTCCTGCCAAAGGCTATCCCCACATCACCAGGTCGAGTTTCTCCCTGGAAAATACGCCCTCCGAAATGCCATTTTGATCTTGCCAAGTTCCCTAAAGCGACCACCCCAAACTTTGTATATGAGAGGACTTTTAATGAGCTCCTCTCCACTCGCTTTCACGGATTTGAGCGCATCTACACTGATGGCTCTAAATCTGGAGTCTCCGTGGGATGTGCTTTTGTTGTGGAAGGATCCAATTTTAAATTTGGTTTACCTAATGAAACCAGTGTTTTTACGGCTGAATTATATGCCATTTTTAAATCTTTGTGTTTTGTTTACCGAAGTAGTCACCGTTCTGTCCTCATCTGCACGGATTCCATGAGTGCTCTGTTGGCATTGTCCACTCTCTATTCGTGGAATCCTCTCGTGCAGATGATTCACGAACAAATTTTAAAAATTGATTCATTAAGCACCCGGCTCGCCTTTTGCTGGATTCCTGGTCACGCTGGTCTTCCAGGAAATGAACTGGCGGACCAGGCAGCCAAGGAGGCAGCACGTATGCCTCCGGAGGCGAGTTTGGGTGTCATGTTTTTAGATCTAAAGGGTTATGTTCGGCGTGGAGTCTTACGCACCTGGCACGAGCAGTGGGTCTCGACCCCTGCTCAGAACAAGCTGCGGTCCATCAGGGACGGTGTGTCGCGATGGCCCTCTTCTATACGAAAGTCTAGAAGAGAGGAGGTCATCGTGACGAGACTCCGCGTCGGGCATACTTCATTGACCCATAGTTTTTTACTAAGAGGGGATCCACCTCCAGTGTGTGAGTTTTGTGATACTCCCCTTAGTGTGCATCACATTTTGGTGGAGTGTCGCAAACTAGCCCCTATCCGTCTGGCTCTTGATTTTAAAGGTGACTTACGTTTTTTATTACGCGATAGTGCGGATGGAGTTATTTGTTTACTCCGTTTTATACGCCAGGCGGATCTTTTTAATGCCATTTGAGTCACTTTTATAAAGTGGCTCTTTTGGATATTATCTCATATTGAGATCTTTTTAACGGTTTTATTACAATTTAACATGTTGTTTTGTCTTTTTAACGTATTATCATTTTAACATGTTTTGTCTTTTTAACGTGTTATATTTTAATATGTTTGTTTTGTCTTTTTATTGGAGTGATACACTTGTGGTTTTTTTTTAGCAGGTGTATCACTTAATTTATACCAAGAGTCCAATTGAGCACTCCTATGGAGTGTCTCAGATGGTGAATGTTTTATCTCTTTCCCCTACGGGGATCTTATTATGTTTTTAATATATTTCAAGGCCCTAATGACCTAGATGTGTCGATGGGCCGTTAAACAATAATAATAATAATAATAATAATTTTCACTCAATTGTACTTTGAGCCCATTTGAGTACTCCTATGGAGTGCCTCAAATGGTTTTTTTTTTTCCTCATATTTAGAACCATTCCTTTTATATTGTTTTTTTATATTGTCTCTTCACCTTTTTATTTAAACAGGTGAATATTCTGTCTCTCTCCTACGGAGATTTTACTATGTACCTATATAATGCTAAGGCCCTAATGACCTCATTGTGTCGATGGGCCTCTAAACACAAATAATAATAACAATAATAATAATAAAATAATAATTTTAACATGTTGGTTTTGTCTTTTTAACTAATACATTGTTTTAATATTTTTTTTTTTTTAGAGTGATACATCTGTGTTTTTTTTAGCAGGTGTTTCACTCAATTGTACTTAGAGCCCATTTGAGCACTCCTATGGAGTGTCTCAGGTGGTGAATGATTATATCTCTCCCCTATGGGGATTTTATTATGTTTTAAATATATTTCAAGGCCCTAATGACCTCGATGTGTCGATGGGTCTCTAAACCACAATAATAATAATAATAATAATAATAATAATAATGTCCAGATATAAAATGTAATCAAAATCATTTGATCTAATTTTGAGAAAATGTTTTTTTTTTCTTTTTTGCCCTTTATTAAACTACCCTTAATTTTAGGGTTGGATATCCAATTCCAAAAACCCCTCGGGGGGACCTTATGAAAACCCCAGATACCAAGTTTTAACCGAATTGTTAAAATAGTTTTGCCTCAAGCCTGAGTTACAGACAGACATAATCGCGAAAACCACATTTTTGTCTTGTTTTGTTTCAGGGGGCCATGAAACATCAACATTTATCAAAATCTCGAGTTCAATTTTTTTTTACGATCATAAAACTTTCTCTCCAAGGTATCAAGAGAAAGTAAAAATGTGGTTTGCGCAATGCCGCTGGTCTTTCTACCTCGGGCTAGAGCTGAAACTGGAATTAGATATCTAACCCTAAATTTAAAGGTAGTATACTGAAGGGCAAAAATAGAAAAAGTCATTTTTCTAATTAACATTCGCTCAAACAAGTTTGATTAAATTTTGTATATAGACACTGTTTACCACTATTAACAAGATGGCAATTTTTATTCTCGTTAAAATGATTTTGAGGGTATTTTACACAGAGGAAATATTCCAATTTTCATAATTTCCCTTCAATCATTCAAAGATACAAAATAACTCATCATTGTAAAGTTGTAGTACTATCAAAGGTAAAACTCTTTTATTAGAAATATATTTTTATAAAACCAATAATTTCTGAGCTATAAGCATATATATATATATGAATTAAATTCTTATGCTTTTTGATGGACAAAAATGTTTCTTTACCCCATTTTTCTGTAGTGCTCCTAGTTTCTAATACCATAAAGTAATTATTAACAATGCATACATATTATTTCATTTATGATCTGTGGTGTAGGGTTTCTAAAACAATGTGTATACTTACTAATCTGTTTCACAAATCCTATGAGTTTTAAGTCAATGTATATTTTAAGATAAAAGTGGGATAAAGTCCGTGTGGTGGGTGCACTGTACCATTATATATAATATGGTAATGAAGACTAGAAAAACTCAGCTGTATTACCTATATAAGCTACATGTCATCTTTAGGCACTGTTCTATTGGTTATCACCACAGATTCCTGGCTCAAGATGTTAAGAATTGACTTGGTAAACTAAATTTTTTAATTAAATATTGGTTCTTACTTAATTTTATCCAGACTATTTTTCTTAAATGAGAATGGCTCCATATCATGCATACATCTCTCACTCAATTTTTTAACATTATTTGAGTCTTAATCTTGTAGATAATCTCATTTGATTGCTTAAAATGAGTTTATTTTTAAAACCCTCCATTAGTTTCATTTTTTAAAATCTGTTTACTGGCTCTTTCGGATACTCTTGCTGCGCATAAGAGATTTGAAATCCGGCAAGCTGCCTCCCCTAGCCTATAATGAATAAATTTTATTCAAAATTTGAGGCCAAAAATTTCGTCTATTATCTTCACTGGTTATAAATTTATGTTAATATAATTAAAGTAAATGAAAAGAAACAAATTTGTAAAAATAAAACTAGGGTACAATACTGTATTGTGTTAACAGTAAGGAAACTATAAAGTATAACATTATTTGTCTTCTATTCAACTATAACTTTGGTATGAATATTGATGGGAAATGTGTAGACTAAATATTATCTAGAAAAATAGTGATGCGTGACCATCTCGCTACTTTAATTTAAATAGGTTGTCCATTTAAACAAAACAAATGAAGTAAAATATTTTAAATAAATATTATTAACTGTTTGACATTCTTTGAATAATCTGTTATTAGTTAAAGTAGAATAAACCCAAGACTAAAATGCTTTGACTTGGTGTCACATTATATTTACGAAGCTTGTAAAATGTTGGATTCATTAAACTAAATATAATCATGTTTGGTTATCTCTATGTTTCAGAGCAGTTCTTGTGTTCTTCATTGTGTTAGTTGGGCTTAGTACAACATATGATGTTCTTCACAGAAAAACAGGTAGTAATACAATTGAAAAATGATGTCTGGGTGAGGATTCAAACCTTGGTATCAGTTAAGCTGAGCAAACAACCCAGATTATTTCTCACCTTTATGCTACAAATCTCCATAGCAGTAGTATGTCATGGTGTGGTGCAGTAAGCAGATTGTCTTTGATAGAGAAACTAATAATCGTTCATTCAGTTATTATTATTATTATTAAAGTTTTGAGGCATCGACACAATGAGGTCATTAGGGCCTTAAAAGAAATAAAAGGCAATAATAAACATAGTAAAATCCCCATAGGGGAGAGTCCTAATAAATAATCCACCTGTTGGAATAAACAGGTGGAAACATAAAAATAAAAAACAATAAATCTCAATATAAGAAAATACCCACTTGAGTCACTCCATAAGAGTGCTCAAATGGACTATTATTATGATTTGAGTGATACATCTGATAAAAAAAAAACAGGTTTATACACTACATTTAAAATACGGAACCAACATATGTCAAAAAAAAAACAAATATTTTAAAGTATACTAAAAATGTTTAAACAAACTCAATGTGAGATAAAATCCAAATGAGTGATTTTATAAAAGTGACTCAAATGACATTTTAAAGATTTGCCAGGTGCATAAAACTGAGTAAACACATTACTCCATCAGCACTCTCGCCATTAAAACCAAGAGCCAGTCGAACAGGGGCATGATTGCGATACTCCACCAAAATGTGGTACACACTAAGGCGATCATCGCAAAGCTCACACACTGAAGGTGGATCCCCAGTTGTTATAGATAGAACTTGAATCTCTGTGTCAGGAAATACAAATACTGTCTACAATTTGTAATAGTCTTCATGAAGTGTTTGAATTCCTGTTAGGGAACACATACACTTGTCTTCAACTTTTGATGGTCTCTAAGATGTTAGTGGTCGAATCTCAATCAGACTTGATGTGGCTTCTATTCAGAAAAACACGAGTAATTTAATTCAGAAAAAAAAACGGGTAGTTTAATTCAGATTTGAGTGTAAAAGTGATATCTGCTTTAAATACAACAATTAAAATAAATATCTTTAGGTTTATATTACTATATTGTGACTTAGTTAACCTTTTCCCAATTGTAATATTTGGCACCATTTGTTCCCAGAATGCAGGCGTGACATTTATTTGTCATTCTCCGCATTGACTAACGGCCGTCGTCTTTTCAGCTGCTCGACGTCTGTGGATACACTGCCAGCTCTTCACGGTATACGCTTCCTCAGCATTGCCTGGATTGTACTGGACCACCAGTATTTAGTTTACTCTTCCGCACCACTTAGTAATGCCATCATCCTCAAAGAGGTCAGTACAGATTGCATGGCTCAGTCATAAGTGTTTGTGTTGTATAACCTTTGATTAGCTATTATCTAGAATCATATACTTTGAATTGAAAAATGACACCTGTACAAGGGGATCAAATCCAGGACTTAACCTGTGTCCAGGGTCATCTTTCACTAATATTTTAAACCAGCGTCTGTGATGGATGATGATTCTGGAAAAAACTGTGGTTAGAGCAGTGGCATACTATGCCAACAGTCCCGAGCTATTCCCATGTCCAGGCGTCATTTTTCAATTTAAAGAATATGATATTTAGCTGTGGCTATAATCCTGATTAACAAATATAATAGCTCGACTATTTAATCCATCATATTACATAGAAGTTTAATTCACTTTTTGACCATTTCCTTATTCTGGATTACAAAGACAGAAGCGTCAATGAGATTGGGTGTATTAGGCTGATTTTGCCTTGTGATTTACAAACCCTCTTCATCTTGTATAACTGTAAGAGAACTACAAAAATCTAAATAGCACTGCTGAGGTATGGCGTAAATTATAGTGATTGTTTGAATGATTCTCACCTTATTGGCTGGTGCTCTAAAACTCCAACTAATTGATGGAAGTACAAATAAGAGTTGTAGTGTTTGTAGCATTGATCTGATTTCATTTTGTGAGTCAAGTTTGATGGTCCTAATGGTATTAATGAGGCTTTAAAAAATATCAACATCTAAAGAGAAATCAAATAAGAGACAGTCTCATCTTGAGATTAAACATATGTTTCTTAAAATAAAATCGGTGATCTAATGATTATAGTTTAAATAAAGTCCTCACAAATTCAATTTTGAATACTAGCTAAGCCATTTATCTGATTGTAGCACATCTCAGACTGGACTAGGATGTATCTATTTAATGGTACAGTTTCTGTAGATACATTCTTGCTTCTCAGCGGTTTCCTGTTGAGCTACCTGTTTCTCAAGGCTATGAAGAATAAGGCCTTAAGTGAATTTAAAATAATCCCTTTCTATATACATCGATACATCAGGTAAGTTATAGTATTATTTTTATTTTTGAAGTTATACTTCTTTAGGCGCGTTATGAAAAAATGATGAGAGTGAAATTTTAAGATGCGCGCGCATCACTGTAACACAAAAGTAACAGGTTGAAGGTAAACCGCTCACTAAGTCTCGAAAAAAAAAAAGCTACCAACAAAATAGAAATAGAACCTCTGTTAGTTGCGCATGTTGGTATGCTCATAGAGAAATGTATACTATGTTATTCCTTTCTCTATGGTACGCTCGTCACCTCTGATCACTGTTTTCATATATATAATATTTATCCACATGTTTCTAGTTTCTACATTCACAACATGTGTTTTAGTTTTATACAAGTGCGAATTATTATGTGCTAATAAATTATATTCAGTAGTGATTTAAATTGAATATTTTGATTAATATTATTTACTATTCGTAAATATTAGTGAAAAAAATTGTGCTTTTAGACTTTTTCAAGTGCTCCAATATAATTGAGGTTAAGTATTCGTATGTATTATTTATTGATATAAATTAAAATATTATTATTTAACATAATTAATACCAAATATTATCATTTTATTGTAATTAATTATTTGCATGCAATTAAAAACTATTTTTTAATGATGCCAAAGAAGTATAACTTCTCGCGCGCATACATAAGTACACACACCCATTTTTTTTTAGGTTAATATGTTTTTGTAGTAGAATAGTAATTTTAGTAAAAAAAATGCAAATACACACAAACGAACACACATACACAAATAAACACACACACACACACACATTACATTTATTTCACATTGACCTATTGAATTTTCTTTCAAAATACACTCCTTCAACACCCATTATTAACGATTCTGTCCATAAGAGTTTTTCCACATACATTTCTTAGATATATCATTTCAACCGCATGTACCTTACTCTTGTGTTTCTCCTTACAAACCCACACTTCACACCCATAAAACAATGTTGGGGTTAACACACTTTTATATACTGTCATCTTTGTCTCTATTGAAGATACTACTTTATTCTTTGCAACGTTTCACATACATTCAACTCTTCTCCGAAATGCATTCACACGTCTGTCAATTTCACCATCTATTTTTCCATTTTTACAGAACATTCCGCCCAGATAATCAAAATCATTCACTTGTTCTAGCACTTTTCCATTTATATTTAGTTGGCAATCCTTTCCTGATCCATCCTTATAAAAAAA
>JBCFYV010002741.1:0-35721 GCA_039000515.1 Timema cristinae | reverse complement strand
TCACATTATTTGCAAAAACGATTTACCCTAGCTTAATTTAATAAATAGCTTGCATAATTTTGTTTGCTTATGATTTTAAATGATAAAATACTAGGCCTACATTATTCAATACACATAACATATTGTAGTCAAAAAATCATGTGAGCTATGAATAAATTAGTATGAGAAGTTGACTAATAAAGAAACAATGTTTTTGTAAGATGTATGCTTTACGACCCAATGCTTTATTCTTCATATATTCATTTTGATACTGGAACAAGTGAGTTTTATTATGTTAATTAAAAATAATTTCAACAGTTTGTAATGTAGACTTCTTATATTTAGGCCTTTTTTAATTTAAAATAACTTTAATTTATAATTAAAAAATATATGCCTTATAAAACTTTATTTCAAAAAACAACATTCATCAAACAGTATATTAATATTTTGTATTTTGGCTTTCTTAGTAGGCCTATTTTAAAACCGTTCTCGATTTTGTCAAGACAAAAATTGAACGTTCAAAGATATAGGCCAACAGTAAGGTGTTTTAAAATTTATTTGATTTGATTGAATTGAGGTTAGATAAAGAAAACTTCCTATCTATACGGTACTCCAACTGAACATATATAGGCCGACTTTGTGCTAATTTTATTAATTTACAGTGTTGAAAAGGTTCTCGTTCAAGATCTCCCAAAAATTGTGTTCACACTGAATATTTTCGACAACTTAATGTCAGTCGTCTTACTCAGTTAACAAAAAAAACTAAACGACCGGGTGGTTTGGATGGCTAAAAAGAATAAAATGCATCTTTTACCTAAAGGGAGTTATTGATACTTTAGTTAAGTGATTAAGAATATAAGGATAATATATTTCTTTATAATGAGTTGTGTGCCATTTATTCACATCAGTATATTATTATTATTATTGTTTTGAGGCCCGTCGACACAGTAAGGTCATTAGGGCCTTTAAAAATAAATTAAACACAGTAGAATCCCCAATGGGAAGAGACATCACATAGTCCACCTGTTAGAATAAACAGGTGGAGAGATAAAATATAAAACAATATACAATAATAAATTTTTTAAATTAATTTAAAAACAGTTATTCTCAATATGAGAAAATGCCCATTTGAGACACTCCATAGGAGCGCTCAAATGGGCTATTAGAATAAAAGAAGTGATACACCTGCTAAAATAAAACCACAGGTGTATAAAAGTGACTCAAATAGCATTAAAAAGATCCGCCTGGCGTATAAAACGAAGTAAACATATAACTCCATCCGCGCTATCGCGTAGTAAAAACCGAAGGTCACCTTTAAAATTAAGTGCCAGGCGGATAGGGGCATACTTGCGACACTCCACCAAAATGTGGTACACACTAAGGGGAGCATCGCAAAACTCACACACTGGAGGTGGGTCCCCTCTCAATAAAAATCCATGGGTCAACGCTGTGTGTCCGACGCGGAGCCTTGTCACGATGACCTCCTCTCTTCTGGACTTTCGTATAGAAGAGGGCCACCGCGACACACCGTCCCTGATGGACCGCAGCTTGTTCTGAGCAGGGGTCGAAACCCACTGCTCGTGCCAGGTGCGTAAGACCCCACGCCGAACATAACCCTTTAGATCTAAAAACATCACACCCATACTCGCCTCCGGAGGCAGGCGTGCCGCCTCCTTGGCCGCCTGGTCAGCCAGTTCATTTCCTGAGAGACCGGCGTGACCAGGAATCCAGCAAAAGGCGAGCCGGGTGCTTAATGAATCAATTTTTAAAATTAGCTCATGTATCATCTGCACCAGGGGATTCCAAGAGTAGAGGGTGGACAATGCCAACAGAGCACTCATGGAATCCGTGCAGATGAGAACAGAACGGTGACACTTACGATACACAAAACACAGAGATTTAAAAATGGCGTATAATTCAGCCATAAAAACACTGGATTCACCAGGTAAACCAAATTTAAAATTGTTTCCCTCCACAACAAATGCGCATCCCACGGAAGCCCCACACTTGGAGCCATCCGTATAGATGCGCTCAAAGCCCTGAAAGCGAGTGGAGAGGAGCTCATTAAATGTCCTCTCATATATAATCGGCGGGGTGGTCGCTTTAGGGAACTTGGCAAGATCATAATGGCATTGAGGTAGGCGAATCTTCCAGGGAGAAACTCGACCTGGGTATGTGGGGATAGCCTTTGGCAGGACTATCCCACACGTGTCGAATACCGATAGCATCCTGATCCCAACCGGCCTTGTACTACGCCATTTGGTTTCATACAAGACACGGTTAGGGGGATGAAACACAGGTCGGTAGGCAACATGCTCCGGCATGCAGTGAAGTTTTGAAACGTAAGATGCCAGAAGATAGGACCGCCGGTAAGAGAGAGGGGGCTCACCGGCGTCGGCACAGATGCTGACGACTGGACTGGTACGAAATGCACCAGTAGCCAGTCGTATGCCAGCATGGTGGACACTATCCAGCATCTTCAACGCCGAAGGTCTCGCTGATGCATACACTAAACTGCCGTAATCTAGTTTCGATCTTACCAAGGCCCTATACAGGCGCATCAAGGTTTCCCTATCAGCTCCCCAGGACCGACCGCTAACCACTTTAAGCAGGTTGAGTGCTTTTATGCACCTCGCTTTCAGGTCTTTGATGTGGGGAATCCAGGTTAATTTAAAATCAAATAAAAGTCCCAGAAACTTTACGGTCTCCGAGACAGGTAAAACAACGTGATTCATTAAAATACTGGGGACTTGTTGTATTCCACGTAATCTATGGAAGTGGACGACCGTCGTCTTGGCTGAAGAGAAGCGAAAGCCATTACGCGATGCCCACGACCATAGATTGTTGACAGAGAGTTGTATCTGCCGTTCAGCCCTGTGGAGACTCGATGAACTACAATAAATTGCGTAGTCATCCACAAAGAGGCATGAACGGACAGGAAGGTGTACGTTGTCCACAATGCCATTTATTGCAATGGCGAACAACGCACAGCTTAAAATACTGCCCTGGGGCACCCCATTTTCTTGAATAAAATCATCGGATAAGGTGTTGTTTAACCTTACCCGGAAGTGTCTATCTGACATAAAATTAGCTATAAAAACAGGGAGGTTCCCACGGAACCCCAGTTAAAAAGGTTTTTAAAATGCCGTACCGCCATGTGGTATCGTACGCTTTCTCCAAGTCAAAGAAAACTGCCAAAAGATGCTGTTTATGGAGAAAGGCGTCACGAACTGCCGTCTCGAGACGGACGAGATGATCCACCGTAGATCGGTTGCGGCGAAAACCACATTGAATATTTGATAGTAGATTGCGGGATTCTAAATACCATATTAATCGTTTATTTATCATTTTTTCCAATATTTTGCATACACAACTAGTTAAGGCTATCGGTCTATAACTAGTTGGTTCTAATTTTTCCTTGCCACTTTTATATAGAGGGATAATTGTTGCTTGCCTCCACAGTGTTGGGAACTGACGAGATTCCCAAACACTATTGTAGAGGTCCAACAGACATGCTCGTCCAGCAGGGGGTAACTGGCGCAACATTTCATAATTAATGTCGTCGGGGCCAGGAGCTGTGCTACCCGCCTGGGACATGGCATAGGTCAGTTCATCTAAAGTAAAGGGGGAGTTGTAATCCTCCCCCTGACTCTGACCAAAGTCAATAGAATGGCGCTCTATGTTCCGCTTATGCGCTGCAAACTCATTTGAGTAGCTTGCAGTGCTAGATATGGCGGTGAACATAGAGCCCAATACATTGGCGACCTCCACGGGGGAGGAGACAAGCGTACCATTTGACATGAGGGCAGGTATGTTATTGATGGTATTTTTGCTACTACGTAATTTACGAATATTGTCCCAAACCTTAGTTGTGGGAGTGGAAATTGTAAGGGTAGTTATAAACTGTCTCCAAGACTCTCTTCTGCTTTCACGAATGATACGGCGAGCTCGAGCACGCATAATCCGGAATGATTCTAGATTATCCAAGGTAGGACGCCGATGGAAGAGACGTAATGCTCTTCGACGGTCAGAAATGGCCAATCTACACTCCTCGTTCCACCAGGGAACAGGATGGTGGCGCGGGTTTGGCGAGGATTTAGGGATAGATTCCCTCGCCGCCATGATGACCGTCGAAGTAAAATGGGCAATATTAACATCGACGTCCGGAGAAAGGGGTTGTACAAATACGGCGAGCTCGCGAAATTTATCCCAGTCAGCACGTTTAAGCACCCATTGTGGTGCACGTGCTATACCGGGAGGGTCTTCAATTAGCGAAAGCAAAATGGGAAAGTGATCGCTGCCACATAGATCCGAGTGGACCTCCCAAAGGAAGTGGGCAGCGATCCCGGGGCTACATAGAGTTAGGTCGATGGCAGAGGATACACCATTAAAGGTGGAAAAGTGTGTCTGGGTCCCGGTGTTCATTAACACCAGGTTTCCCGAGACAAGAATATCCTCTACCATCCTCCCGCGGGCGTCTGTATAATTAGACCCCCACACCAGGTTGTGTGCGTTAAAGTCCCCCAAGATAATATAGGGGGCGGGAAGTTGTTTAAAGAGGGCCTCTAGGCTCCTCTTTGAAACACGTTCACCTGGTGGGAGGTAGATGCAGCATACAGTTACTTCTATAGGAAGGGAGACTCTCACAGCAATCACTTGGAGATCAGATACAATATTTATAGACTTATTATATATATTGCTACGTGCAAGTATAGCCACACCTCCGCTAGCCCGATCGAAGAATGGCTTGTCGGTACGATATACATCGTACCCACGAAGCATCGGGCTGTCAGTTGGGCGGAAGTGGGTCTCCTGCAAACACAATATGGAAGGATGCAGGGAAGAAATTATTAGTTTAATTTCCTCTACACGAGCATAAAAACCCCTACAATTCCATTGTAGTAGCGACATAAGTTATTAGTATTAAATTTAATTATCCTCGCAATCCATTTCACTATCCTTTAAGAATAAAAATTTGTTGAGGCCCTTTTTAGGCCCTCTTGCCTTTCCCAGTCTCTCCTGTACCTCTCGCTTCAGGAGAGGCTTCGGCTTATTTTGGAGAGACTGGGTAGTCTGATCCTTGTTCGAAGGCTTTAAGGCCTTCGACGCTTTTTTAATAAAAAATTTTTCGGCGGTCTCTCGCTGGTCCTTCTTCAAGGCACCAGTGGGACTCGCCTTAGCGGCCTCAACTGTTCCGCAACTCGTCCCCACCCCTGGAAGCCCAGAGGTGGGTGTGAGAGGCTCAACAACGGCCGCCCTTGTTTTAATGCCCCGAGGCGGGCCCGGGGGGTTTCCCGAGGCGGGCTCGGGGGTGTTCCCCGAGGCGGGCTCGGGGGTGTTCCCCGAGGTGGGCTCGGGGGAGTTCCTCGAGGAGGTCTCCTCGGGGGTATAGGTGGGGGAGACGATCGTTGTGGCGGTTTGGCCTCCTTTAAAAATTTAGGCGCCACAGAAGTTGGCGCGGAATCAACATAAATGTCTCGAAAAGAGACCAATGGCACTGGTCGCGTTGGCTCCTTAGCAATATTAACTGCGCAATGGCAGTTGGGACAGTTTATATTTTGACTGACAATCCGGCTATATGAAGTTTGAAATACCGGAGCTTGACATGATACGTATTCCTTGCGTGCCTGGGCATATGAGATCTTCTTTTCAGATTGTATCTCCAGGACTTTCTTCTCTACCTTCCAATTTGGACAGGCCCGAGACCAGGCGGAATGCGGACCCTTGCAGTTGACGCAGTATTTAGGAGACTCGCATGGTGTTTCGTGAGCCTCCTGTCCACAATCCGCACAGGTTGGCTTACCACGGCATCGCAGCTTCGTATGCCCAAATTCCTGGCACTGAAAACAGCGCCGAGGGTTAGGGACATACGGCCGGACCCTGAGCACGTGGAAGCCTGCTCGGATCTCCTTCGGAAGGGTAGGAGTCGCAAATGTGAGGATATACGTATCCGTCTTCTTTTCTTGTCCGTTCTTTTTGGTAATGATACGGTAGACCTCGGTGACATGCTGAGGGGAAAGCTCCTCACAGATATCCTCAATGCCCACGCAGTCGAGGTCATAACAAGTGACCACTCCCTTGCAAACATTGAGGAACCTGTGAGGTTCCACCTTCACCGGTATATGAGTCGTATTGCTCAACGGTATTTCGGAGATGGCCATTATATTTGAAGACTGTGTGTCAGTCGTGGTCTGAATCATGATGGTGCCATCACGCAGTTTCCTTATTGAGACTTCCGATTTCGCTGCTCCATTTATCACTCTTTCGAGGATAAATGGGCTGACACGTTTCAGATCTTCACTTTCATCCACTCGAGACATCACCAGGAAGCGGGGCTGGGGCCTCACCACTTCCTGGCTTTTCATCAAAACAGGGCTGGACGGCCTTACCCGTTTCCGCCTCTTATCATTAATACGGCCCTGTGAGGGGCCGGGCAGTGAGATGCCAGCGGAACTTGGCAGTACGGTGCCAGCGGACAGTAAGGTGTCAGCTGTGACAATTAACTCATTCATGAGTGGGAGGACAACCTGCAAAAGTACTCGGATCGTAGACCCAGGTTGATCCCAGTTGGTTCTACCACATAGGGCCCTGTTAACTCTTCCGACGAGAGGCTCCATACGACGCTAGACATGACAACCTTCATATGGAGCATCGCCGGAGGAGAGGTCACCGCAGCAAGTGTATGCAGGAAAGTGCTAATTTTACGTCCGGGACCCTCATGAACGCAACCGGTCTTTTCTCAAGGTAGGGTACCCGGTTGTCATCCCTAAGGCCCTTCTACCAAGATATTACAACCAGCGCACTTTCATTCGGGAGCTCAAGGCAGTGGTATCCAATAATAAACAGAGGAGAGCCGGGTTAGTTGCCAAGGTCGTCAACGGAAAGGCCAAAGGCCAAAGGCCTCTGTGCAGGATGAACGGTGGGGAAAGGAAGAAAAAGTTAAGGGTAGACAAAGCGAAGGGGGAAGAGTGAAAAAAAGGGGGAAAGTGAAGGAAGAAGAAAATGGTGTGAAAGGAAAGATATAGGATAGGTTTGTCCCACACGAAGTACGTCCTGCACAGAAACCTCCCCTTTTAGTCGCTTCTTACGACAAGCAGGGGTTACTGCGGGACTATTCTAAACCCGTCCCGCAGGGGGGCACATCAGTATAACTAGGTTTAACTACTAATTATTGGTTTCAGATACCTTTAGTAAAACTTTTATGATTAAAAAACCTAGGCCTAAACCAAACTGCATGCAAATATTAAGCTAGGGCCTATTTAGTTATTTCCAGTGATGGCTGCAATATTTCAGAGGTCTACAACTCACATTAATGTGGATAGTAATTACTACTGTATGTACGATTCACTTTAAATATGATTACATCATTAAAGTTTTGTTGAGGCATCTTAACATATTAGGCCTACGTTTTGTTATTTTATCACTTGAATTATCATTGTGTTGATGGTTAATAGTAATGCATTTTGATAGTGTTGTGTTTCAAATAAAATATTCTTTTAACATTCAGTGTAAGCGTACTATCTCCCCACTCTTAGCCTACATTATGATAGAGGCCTATTTAAAGCCAAATTATGTGAAACACACATACAAAGATTTGAGGTTATTATATTTGGCTAATGAGATGGCAAGTTTAAATAATGTAACACAAAACACCTAATAAATTACAAAAACTAACAAACATAACCTCGTAACGCAAACCAAAGGACAAGTAAAATTTCTGTGCAACTTAGCGTCAAGCTACTAGGAAAATATTTGCGTTCGCAAGGACTTTGCTTTCGCAAAGTGGTCGGCCATAATAACTTTTGACACAAAGTCTAGCGTATCTCTGCTAACGGTCGCAAATTCGTTTTGCGTTGTGGTCATAATAGCACTGCAGGTGTAGTTTTTTTATTTTCCACAATAGCGCTGTATTTCAACAAAATGTTAAATAAAACAGGGTAAAATTTAAATATAAGTATTTTATTAATTAACCTCTTTGTTTAACAAATCTTGTACCATATGCAGATATCTTTATGAATATGATCAAGACCTCTTGACCAAGATAAACCTAAAAAATCAGTTTGTAGGCATATAAATAGGTGGCCTTCGTTGATGTGAAGAAATAATCTAACCATTAGAAACATTTATGGATATGGATATTAATTTTTCAATTTGAATATTATTATTCAATCTTTAAATGAAATGAAGAATATTGGAAATGTCAAATGAGTAAACAAAAAATAATATAGACTTTTTCTTGTTTAGCTTTAACGTTTGATGTGCATAATTTTCCCCATTTCATCGTCAAATTGTATTCTCTCATTTTCATGCACTTAAATCGATAATAAAATGTTTCATTATCAAAATGTTCATCATATTTTATTCTAATCTGACAACTCCAATTACTATTACAACCAGCTAGAAGTGCACAAAGAGTCAGGATTATAAAATTACTAGAAGTATCATTATCAAGCGTTTCCAGCCTGTGATCGGGTCAGTTTTGTAAAACGCCATCTTCATCAATCCTTTGAGCTAAAGTTTTCCAGCCAAATCTACTAAGAGTGGTTTTTTCCCGAAAAGTTTTCCAACTCTCCTTACATGCAAATACAGGTAGATTACCTCTGAAATGCTTATTTCCTTATCCCTAACTCGTTTAAATATGTATCATGTTTATAGACTGTACATGCAGAAAGGTGTGATGACAAACAAAAAAAAAGGTGTGTGTACTTATGTACGCGCGTGAGAAGTTATACTTCTTTGACATCATTAAATAGAGAATTAGATATTAGAAATTAATAATAAATATTTAAAATTGAAAATTAATAATTTAATAATATATATATATATAAAAAAATTATTAAAAATAAAATTTAGAAAATAATAAATATATATGACATAATTTGTACTAAATATTATAAGATTCTTAATTTTAAATATTTATTATTGATTATTTAATATTTTAAAAGTAAATGAATAAATTTAATAATAAATTCAAAAATTTAATTTAAGTTTATTCATTTTTTAAATATTTATTATTTTCTTTATTTAATATTCACTTTTCATTTTTAACAAAAAGTTTTCATTTAATTTGTTTATTTATTTTTATAAATATTTATTATTTATTCAATTTAATAATAAATATAAAAAATTAATATTTTAATTTGATGTTCGATTTAAATTTTTTATCACAACTTTTTTATTAAATGTTTTATCAATTTTATTTCTTTATTTTGTAAATATTAAATAACCAATAATAATTTAATAATATTTAGTATTAATTATGTTAAATAATAATATTTTAATTTATATCAATAAATAATACATACGGATAGTTAACCTCAATTATATTGGAGCACTTGAAAAAGTCTTTAAGCACAATTTTTTCGCTAATATTTACGAATAGTAAATAATATTAATCAAAATATTCAATTTAAATCACTACTGAATATAATTTATTAGCACATATATAATTCGCACTTGTACGAAACTAAAACACGTGTTGTGAATGTAGAAACTAGAAACATGTGGATAAATATTATATTAATGAAAACAGTGATCAGAGGCGACGAGCGTACCAATATGCGCGACTAACAGAGGTTCTATTTCTATTTTGTTGGTAGCTTTTTTTTCGAGACTTAATGAGCGGTTTAGCTTCAACCTGTTACTTTTGTGCTACAGTGATGCGCGCGCATCTTAAAATTTCACTCTCATAATTTTTTCATAACGCGCCTAAAGAAGTATAACTTCAAAATCTATCCTAATGTTTCTCTTAACATATCAATAATATGGTTACGAATGAATGTTTGTTGTATGAAATGGCCTTGTTCATGGGGACCAATAGGAGCAGCATTTGCTTGGATCCCTTGCCGAACCTAAGGAAACTCATCAATGAAGTGTCTGGATATTTTGTATAGCACAGTTGTCGGCAAGATAATTGATAATGAATGATTTAGGGACGTTTCCAAAGTTTTGGTGAGACAGCGAAAGCGACGTTTCCAGACTCCGAAGGTACGTTAAACACCGTGTCGCGTGCTGATATGTGCTCTGTTGTACCTCGTCTCAGCCATGGATTGTGGATTGCCTAGAGGTGTGAAGAGATATATAAGACACGGGTACCCATTGTCTCCCAAGAGCAAACCTTGATGCATCCGTCCCTCCTCAAAATCCCTTCGAAGTCCACTGGCTTCGAAAATAGTAGAATCATGACAAATGCCACCTCTTCTGTAGCTTACATCCACAATTTCCATGTTTTAACCAGCAGCCACCCGTAAATATTATTATTATTATGGTTTAAAGGCCCATCGACACATCGAGGTCATTAGGTTCTTGAAATATATGAAAAACATAATAAAATCCCCATTGGGGAAAGAGATAAAACATTCACCATCTGAGACACTCCATAGGAGTGCTTAAATGTGCTCTTAGTATAAATTAAGTGATACACCTGCTAAAAAAACTCACGTGTATCACTCCAATAAAAAGACAAAACAACATGTTAAATTGTAATAAAACTGTTAAAAAGATCTCATTATGAGATAATATTCAAAAGAGCCACTTTATAAAAGTGACTCAAATGGCATTAAAAAGATCCGCCTGGCGTATAAAACGAAATAAACAAATAACTCCATCCGCACTATCGCTTAATAAAAAACGTAAGTCACCTTTAAAATCAAGAGCATACTGACGGATAGGGGTATATTTACGACACTCCACCAAAATGTGATGCACACTCAGAGGAGCATCGCAAAACTCACACACTGGGGGTGTGTCCCCTCTCAATAAAAACCCATGGGTCAATGATGTGTGTCCAACGCGGAGCCTTGTCACGATGACCTCTTCTCTTCTAGACTTACGTATAGAAGAGGGCCACCGCGACACTCCGTCCCTGATGGACCGCAGCTTTTTCGGAGCAGGAGTCGAAACCCACTGCTCATGCCAGGTGCGTAAGACCCCACGCCGAACATAGCCCTTTAGGTCTAAAAACATGACACCCAGACTCGCCTCAGGAGGCAGGCGTGCTGACTCCTTGGCCGCCTGGTCCACCAGTTCATTTCCTGAAAGACCGGCGTGACCAGGAATCCAGCAAAAGGCGAGTCGGGTGCTTAATGAATCAATTTTTAAAATTTGTTCGTGAATCATCTGCACGAGAGGATTCCACGAGTAGAGTGGACAATGCCAACAGAGCACTCATGGAATCCTTGCAGATGATAACAGAACGGTGACACGATATACAAAACATAACGATTTAAAAATGGCATATAGTTCAGACGTAAAAACACTGGATTGACCATGTAAAGCAAATTTAAAATTGGATACCTCCACTACAAAAGCACATCCCACGAAGGCCCAGCATTTTGAGCCATCCGTGTAGATGCGTTTAAAACCCCGAAAGCGGGTTGCGAGGAGCTCATTAAAGGTCTTCTCGTATAAAAAGTGTGGGGTGGTCGCTTTAGGGAACTTGGTAAGGTCAAAATGGCATTGAGGTAGGCGTATCTTCCAGGGAGAAACTCGACCTGGGTATGTGGGGATAGCCTTTGGCAAGACTATCTCACACGTGTCAAAAACCGATAGCATCCTGATCCCAACCGGCCTTGTACTACGCCATTTAGTTTCATACAAGACTCAGTTAGGGGGATGAAAAACAGGACGTAAAGCAACATGCTGCGACATGCAATGAAGTTTCGACACGTAAGATGCCAGAAGATAGGACCGCCGGTAAAAAAGAGGGGGCTCACACGCATCGGCACAGATGCTGACGACTGGACTGGTGCGAAAAGCACCGGTAGCCAGTCTAATGCCAGCATGGTGGACACAATCTAGCATCTTTAACGCCGAAGGTCTAGCTGAACCATAAACAAAACTGCCATAGTCTAGTTTAGATCTTACCAAAGCCCTATACAGGCGCATCAAGGTTTCCCTGTCTGCATATCCAGGACCGACCGCTAACTACTTTGAGCAAATTCAATGCTTTGATACACCTCGCTTTCAGGTCTTTGATGTGGGGGATCCAAGTTATTTAAAATCAAATAAAAGTCCCAGAAACCTTACGCTCTCTGAGACTGGTAAAACAACGTAGTTCATTAAAATATTGAGGGCTGGCTGTATTCCGCGTGATCTATGAAAGTGGACAACCGTCGTCTTGGCTGCAGATAAGCGAAAGCCATTACGCGATGCCCACAATCCAAGATTGTTGACAGAGAGCTGTATCTGCCGTTCAGCCCTGTGGAGACTTGACGAACTGCAATAAATTGCGTAGTCATCCACAAAGAGGCATGACCGTACAGGCATGCGCACATTGTCAACAATGCTATTTATTGCGATAGCGAACAACGTACAACTCAGAATACTACCCTGAGGCACCCCATTTTCTTGAATAAAATCATTGGATAAGGTTTTATTCAACCTTACCCGGAAGTGTCTATCCGACATAAAAATAGATATAAAAATTGGAAGGTTCCCCCGAAACCCCCAATTAAAAAGTTTTTCAAAATGCCGTACCGCCACGTGGTGTCGTACGCTTTCTCCAGATCGAAGAAGACAGCAAGAAGATGCTGCTTATGGAGGAAAGCGTCACGAATAGCCGTCTCTAGACGGACAAGGTGATCCACCGTGAATCGGTTGCGGCGAAAACCACATTGAATTATAGATAGCAGATTGCGGGATTCTAATAAATACCATATAAGTTGCTTATTAATTATTTTTTCCAATATTTTATCTTTGCCACTTTTATATATAAGTATAACGGTTGCTTGCCTCCATAGTGAGGGGAACTTATGAAATTCCCAAACACTATTGTAGAGGTCTAAAATAAATTTCTGTCCGGCAGGGGGCAGCTGACGCAACATCTCATAATGAATGTCATCTTGACCAGAGGCTGTGCTGCCGGCCTGGGACAGCGCGTGGGCAAGTTCATCTTTGCTAAAGGGGGAGTTATAATCCTCCCCCCGACTTTGGCCAAAATCAATAGCATGGCGCTCGATGTTACGCTTATAAACTGCGAACTCGTTAGTGTAGCTCGCAGTGCTAGAAATAGCGGCGAACATCGAGCCCAATACATTAACGACCTCCACAGGGGGAGGAGACACGGTAACCGTTAGAAATGATCGCAGGTATATTGTTATTGGAATTGTTGCTATTACGTAATTTAAAAATATTATCCCAAACCTTAGTTGTGAGAGTGGATATTGTAAGGGTTGAAATAAATTTTCTCCAAGACTCTCTTCTGCTTTCACGAATGACACGGCAAGCTCGAGCACATAGAATCCGGAATGACTCCAGATTCTTCAAGGTAGGACCTCGGTGAAAAAAACCTAGGGCCCTTTAACGGTAAGAAATAGCCGAACGACACTCCTCGCTCCAACAGGGAACGGGACGGTGGCGCGGATTTGCCGAGGATTTAGGGATGGAGCCCCTCGCCGCCGCGATGACCGTCGAAGTAAGATACCTAGTCTTAACATCGACGTCAGGAGAAGGGGATTCGTGGAAAACGGCGAGCTTGCGGAATTTATCCCAGTCGGCACGTTTAATCACCCATTGGGGTACTCGTGCTGTACTTGGGCAATCTTAGAGTGGGGAAAGGAGTATAGGGAAGTGATCGCTCCCACATAGGTTCGTATGGACACCCCAAAGTAAGAAAACAGCGTTACCTGGGCTACATAAAGTTAGGTCGATGGCAGAGGATACACCATTAAAAGTGTATAAGTGTGTCTGGGTCCCGGTGTCCATTAGCACCAGGTTTCCCGAGACAAGAATATCCTCTTCCATCCTTCCGCGGGCATCTGTAAAATTAGATCCCCACACCAGGTTATGCGCATGAAATCCCACAAGATGTGATAGGGGGCCGGAAGTTGCATAAAGAGGGCCTCTAATCTCCTCTTCAAATACATTCACCTAGCGGGAGGTATATGCAGCATACTGTCATCTCCAAGGCAAGGGAGACTCGGACAGCGATCACTTGGAGATCAGAAACGATGTTATAATTTGTGATATATATTGCTTCGTGCGAGCATAGCCACACCTCCGCTAGACCGATCAAAGAAACCCTTGTCGGTACGATACACATCGTACCCACGAAGCATCGGGTTGTCATTTGGGCGGAAGTGGGTGTCCTGCAAACACAAGATGGAAGGATGCAGGGAAGAAATTTGTTGTTTAATTTCCTCTATACGAGCATAGAAACCTCTACAATTCCATTGTAGTAGCGACATACTTTATTAGTATGACATTTAGATATCCTCGCAATCTATTTCATTATCCTTTAAGAGTAAAAATTTGTTAAGATCCTTTTTAGGTCCTCTTGCCTTTCCCAGTCTCTCCTGGACCTCCCGCTTCAGGAGAGGCTTTGGTTTATTTTGGAGAAACTGGGTAGTCGGATCCTTGCGCGAAGGATTTGTTAAGGCCTTCGACGCTTTTTTAAAATTATTTTTTTCGGCGGTCTCTCGCTGGTCCTTCTTCAAGGCACCAGTGGGACTCGCCTTAGCGGCCTCAACTGTTCCGCAACTCGTCCCCACCTCCGGAAGCCTAGAGGTGGGTGTGAGAGGCTCGACAACGGCCGCCCTTGTTTTAGTGCCCCGAGGAATGCTCATGGGGCTTCCCCGAGTCGGGCTCGAGGTGGTTCCCCGAGGTGGACTCGGGGGGGTTCCCTGAGATGGTCTCCTCGGTGGTATAGGTGTGGGAGACGACCGTTGTGGCGGTTTGGCCTCGTTTAAAAATTTTAGCGCCACAGAAATTGGCGCGGAATACATATAAATGTCTCGAGAAGAGACCAATGGCACTGGTCGCGTTGGATCCTTATCAAGATTAACCGCGCAATTGCAGTTGGGACAGTTTATATTTTGGCTGAAAAATCAGGCTATATGAAGTTTGAAATACCGGAGCTTGACTTGATACGTATTCCTTGCCTGCTTGGGCATATGAGATCTTCTTTTCAGATTGTATCTTTAGTACTTTCTTCTCTCCCTTCCAATTTAACAGGCCCGAGACCAGGCGGAATGAGGACCCTTGCAGTTGACGCAGTATTTAGGAGACTCGCATGGTGTTTCGTGAGCCTCCTGTCCACAATCCGCACAGGTTGGCTTACCACGGCATCGCAGCTTCGTATGCCCAAATTCTGGCACTGAAAACAGCGCCGAGGGTTAGGGACATACGGCCGGACCCTGAGCACGTGGAAGCCAGCTCGGACCTCCTTCGGAAGGGTAGGAGTCGCAAATGTGAGGATATACGTATCCGCCTTCTTTTCTTGTCCATTCTTTTTGGTGACAATACGGTACACTTCGGTGACATACTGGGGGGAAAACTCCTCACAGATCTCCTCAATGCTTACGCAGTCGAGGTCATAACAAGTGACCACTCCCTTGCAAACATTGAGGAACCTGTGGGGCTCCATCTTCACCTGTATATTTGCGGTATCACTCAACGGTATTTCGGAGATCGCCATAATATTTGAGGATTGTGTGTCGGTCATAGTCTGAATCATAATGGTGCCATCACGCAATTTCTTTATAGAAACGTCAGATTTTGCAGCACCATTTATAGCTCTTTCGAAGATAAATGGGCTGACGCGCTTATGGTTTCCAATGGCATTGCCTCGAGACATTACCAGGAAGCGGGGCTGAGGCCTCACCATTTCCTGGGTTTCCACAGTGACAGGGCTGGACGGCCTTACCCGTTTCCGCCTCTTATCAATATTACGGCCCTGTGAGGGGCAAGGCAGTGAGTTGCCAGCAGAAATTTGCAGTACGGTTCCAGCGCTTACAAATTTATTGGCCATGCCGTATTTGGGGACAACCTACACAGTACTCGGATCATAGACCCAGGGTGACCGAAGTTGCTACTACCACATATGGCCCTGTTAACTGTCCCGACGAGAGGCTCTATACGACGCTAGACCTGACAACCTTCGCATAGAGCATCGCCGAGAGAGAGGTCGTCGCAGCAAGTGGGTGTAGGAAAGTGACAATTTTACGTCCGGGCCTTCATGACGCAACCGATCTTTTCCCAAAGTAGGGTACCCGGTTGTCATCTCTAAGGCCCTTCTACTAAGGTATTGCAACCGGCGCACTTTCATTCAGGAGCTCAAAGCAGTGGTATCCAATAATAAACAGAGAAGAGCCGGTTTAGTAGCCAAGGTCGTCAATGGAAAGGCCAAAGGCCTCCGTGCAAGGTGAACGGCAGGGGGAAAGGAAGAAAAGGTAAGGTTAGATAAAGCGAAGGAGGGAGAGTGAAAAAAGGGGGAAGTGAAGGAAGAAGAAAAATGATGTGAAAGGAGAGATATAGGATAGGTTTGTCCTGCACGAGGTATGTCCTGCACAGAAGCCTCCCCTTTTAGTCTCTTCTTACGACAAGCAGGGGTTACTGCGGGACTATTCTAAACCCCGTCCCGAAGGGGGTTTGACTCTTATAGATTGACATGATTTTTAAGCACTAATATCTTATTTTACAAAAATTGAAGTAAAAAGCTTATGTCTTAACTCGTGGCAAATTCAATTATTTTGTTAAAAAAGAAAAAAAATAGTTTTACATTTAATTCATATTTGACTCTTATAGATTGACATGATTTTTAAACACTAATATCTTAGTACGTTGTTTTTATAGATAGCCGATCATGAAGCTATGATATACAGACATTGAAGTAAAAAAGCTAGTGTCTTATTTCGTGGGCAATTTTGTTGTTGTTAGGTAAACGATACAAAACCAAAACATTAAAAATTAATAATAATAATTTGGTGCTAGAGAAGTTTAAACCGTAAAGCTTGATAACTAAGGACATTTAAAAAATGAAGAGTAGGTATTCATAAAACTATAACATTGGGTGTGTTATATTAAGACGGATAAAATTATAAACACTCAAATTTGAATGTACGCTTACCTTCAAAGTTTAAGATGGCCGTCTTTCTAAGCTTGGAGATACCCTTGTATACGAGCAGCAACTCAGCCTTGGAGATGTCTTCTAGCTGCGCGTCGGTAAGCAGCGAGAAACGGTTAGGCAACCACACATTTTACTTCCCGTCTAATACTGTGAGCACTCACCGGCCAAAGCGCGTGGTCAAAGCTTTTAGACTCGTTAAGCGGTTGCTGCGACCGACCTCTAAATCTGTCAACTTTCTCGGTCCGATCTCACTCGACCCTACCGTGCTTAAAAATACTGCCGCGTATTCGCTAGACATTGTTAATCTTTAGAATGTAGATGGTAGCTAATGATTTCTCCTAGAAGGGTTATAGCTCTATATATAGGGAGAAGAGGATTCCAAGCCACGCCCACTACTGAGCGTGTGACTCTGACCGGGTCAGATCGTCACGTAATCTTCTCAGGTGAAGTATAATGACTCGGAAAGTTCATAGTTCATCTCGCACAGATGTTCACGTGTGAACCAATTCACGGAAGAACGGAAAAAGATTATTACTCTTCCCACATCCTACGTTCTAAAGTTTATTACTGAAGCCCTTGTCTGGTGAGCCGTTCACAAGCACGATTAAGATCAAGGGATACGCTTTCACAAAAGCCCTCCCTCAGAGAGAAATAATATTAAAACCCTAGGAAAAGATATTCTTTTAAGATTATTGCAATTCCCGGTCGTTCTAAAAAAATGTATCACTGAAACCCACGTCGTAGGCAGAAGTCAACCACCGACATAAGAGAACCCAGATGTTATCGAGATTCCCGTCCTACAGCACCTGCTTGCAGAGGGGTCCCGGAGAGAAACATACATCTGATAGCCTCCAGGATCAATAAATATCTCCACAACGCTCTCTCTCTCCCACCCTTCTAAGCATGAGCTATTATCCTCACAACACCCCTCCCGCGCTCGCCGCTCCGAAAGAGCTTGCCTCCCACCACCCGTCCATCCCCTCGACATCCCACCACCCTGAAAACACCGTGCTCATTTAAGGACCTATAAGAAAAATATCACCTCACACCACTTCCGCCCTGTTAACACCGTGCTCATTTAAGGAGCTATAAGAAAAAAATCACCTCACACCACTTCTGCCCTGAAAACACCGTGCTCATTTAAGGAGCTATAAGAAAAAAATCTACTCACACTACTTCCGCCCTGAAACTCCCCTTTTCACCCTACTGTTACTGTTTCAATATTCGGCTTGGCTAACAAATTTTACTCGTAAATGTGGGTATGAATACTAGGCATTTAATCCTGTCTGGTATGGTTTGGCAGTATAGGAAGGTCAGGGTTTAAATTCCTGCTTGTAATTCCATGACACAGCTTGACACTTTTTGGATTATTTTGAGTTTCTTTTAGTAAAATTTTACTACTTGATAAAAGTAAACACATTTTATTTAGTTCTTGCTACTATTAAGATAGTCATTACATGTCTAACAATTCGAGTTACATAATAAATGACTCAATAAAACATAAAAGTAGTGGTTACAATAATTATTTGATTTTGTGACTTTTTTTTAGCAAGGCACAAGACTCCAAATTATGAAGATGAGGGCAGTAAAAATAATCAATTTTTTACATAAAATAGGAAAAAGGGTGGTAATCTTAACATTACCACCCATTCCAAGAATATACAATATAACAAAAGAGGAAATGAGCATATATAACCAATTCCTAATAAAACTGGGAAGTAAGTATAGATCATTTGCTTAGTGTCTTATATTGATAATTATCTTTTAAATTTTTAATACATTTTAATTTTTTATATTTTAGCTTTGAATAAACCTGCTGTGCATTTTGTTTTCTTTTATCCTAGAGAGTTCTTATGTTAATTGTAGATGCCATATTGTGTTGGTTCCCTTTTATTTAATCCTATTCATATTCCTTCTTACAATTATAACAAAATCCCTCAACAAGTGAATATAGGTTTTCCTTAGTGGATAAGTTTAGTAAGGAGAATAATATTGTTCGGCTATAACAGTGCCTAACAACTATAATAGCTTGGCTATTTAATACATTGAAAGCTTTACTTTGATCAAAATAAATGACAATCTGACCTTGAGTAGAGACTTGAGCATCATGACCCAAAATTTCCACCAGGTTAGTTGAAGTAAATTTATTGTTTACATAACAGAGCTGATTTTCAGATGGTTTGTTTTACAAGTGTTTAAGATCAAATATTTGCTATTGTGTTAACTGTATAGTAATAGTAATAATAATAGCTTATACTATTCCAATGTTAAATTTATTTTGTACCTATGTCAGATTTAACATGTGATGTACCATACATAATTAAAATATTTTCTGGAAATGTTTACATATTCCCTAAAAAAAATTACATAACTATTATTTACAAAAGTCAAAATAAAATTGTTCTTCCAATTAAGACACAATGCAAATCTGTTTGCACATACTAATCTCAATTCTCAAAGTAAATGTAATGTTTGTGTCTTTCCACTCTTCTATTGTAGGTCTTAAGTAAAAGTTTGATGTGCCTCACTGTTCAGTCGGCCCTAGTATCTTTCCTCCACACTTGCACTGGCCGCGCCACCCTCCCTCTCTACTTCCTGGACCCCCCTTCACACCATGTTTTCTGAGCCGTCCGTGACGTCCACCTCAGCACACAGCGCCAGCGCTCGCTATTGGCTCGCGTGATGGACACTGTCTCTAACGTTTTCTCGCACCAATAGGAAGCCCCTGTTTTCCCCTTTGGTCAAGGCCAGGCAACAGTAGAGGGTATATAATACGGTGATTTCTGGAGGTGGTTGCGTGGTGACCTAACCCTCGCGAACCACCGTTACGAAAGAGCAATAATAAATCGACATTATTTTTTTTGAAAGAACATTTTCATCATCAGTCCCTATCATTCCACAACTATTCCCGACCTCCCACCGCGACTCCGTGTCGCCGGGACAGTTCCTTTACCTCCCACCACGACTCACGTTGCCGGGACAGTTCCTCACCTCCCACCGCGACTCACGTTGCCGGGACAGCTCCCTCACCTCCCACCGCGACTTCGTGTTGCCGGGACTCTGCCCTATCACACTCCAACCTTGATCAACCCTTCCGACGGTGAACTTACGGGATGGGATACACCCGCCACGCCGGCAAGGCCCACCGACAGAAGACCCTAAAGAAGACGGCGACAACGAAACAATAGTCCACCCATGGACCCATCTTCTACGATCCCGACCACCACCACCAGACCCCGAACAGAACACTACACTCCGGCATCTTCAAGAGTCCCTGCACCCGAGTTAACCAACTCCTCCCCTCATCTTCCCCTCTCTCAACCATCCGACCCCCATCTACTCCGATTTCCTCCTTCAGCCTTGAGGGTTACCATCTGCACGACCTGGCCACCCCAGAACCCGCCTGTTTTCTCCCCCATCTCCCTTCCCTTCCCCTATCCACTGGACCAGCGAGATCGACGCCTAGAAATCAATGTCACCCGGAGACTGGACTTCGACTAGACAAAATCAGTTACCCAGAAGTACCAGTGAAAGGATAACAAGTTGAGTCGTAGTTATGTGCATGCGCAAGAATTAGATTATGTTGTGAGAAAAAGGAACTCAAAACAAATGTGTTCTCACAAAAATTTAAAACTGAAAGTTTTAAATACCCAACTAATTGGCACACAAAAACTGCATTTCAACATAGCAAAATATTACAAAGAGTCGCCAAGATTATTCACAAATCTAGTTATGCTTAGCAATGAACGTATTTGGTCACCCTTACATTATCTAAAACATAATTATATAGATATTTTATTATTTATTTTTCTACGGATACTTACAAGTGTATTTATCTTTACCATTACAAAATACAGGTTGCTAATAGAACTACAATGGTTTTTATTTGTTTCAGAGAAGACAACTGTTCATTGTGTAAACATGCACAATTTAACTGAAGATGGACAAGTTGACCCAACTTTACTTGATAGGTTAGTCTGTCACATTCTTTGAGAACATGTTCTCAAGGTAAACAATTTTCATGGTGGTTCATACTCTGGGAAAAATTTCTAAGGTCTTTGGTTATGCCCTAAACCATTTACCTACAACCTCTAGGAAATTTAAATAATAGTCCCCTATGGGTGGCTGCACAGGGCGTCAGTTCGAGGGGGCGCTAAACAGAGCACCAACCTAACTTAACATAACTTTAAGATTCAAACATGAAATTTGACATTTGATTATTTTCATACTATCCTATAATCCACCCTTAAATAAGGGGGTGCCAAAAAGAAATCCCGCCCGGGCACAATGCCTATGGGTAGAAACGTCTTAATCCAAGCAGGATTTGAAAGCAACCCAGTTATAACTGATCTGGAGTTCACTATAATTAAGATATGAAAATGTTTTTGTATTACTATGAGTTTATTTTAGTTAAATTTTACTAGTTGATAAAATTACATACTCGTACATTTTATTTAGTTCTTGCTACTATTAAGATAGTCATTACCTGTCTAATATATTAACTCTTCAGCTTTGTTAAGCCAATGAACACAACATGTATACTAGTTAATGGCATCAACAAATATTATTGTTTAGTAACATGATTATTAATGTGTGTGTAAAGATTATTTAAAAAATATTAATGTGATATCGGCTTGAAAAATTATTCATTTAATAGAAGATGTTGAACTAATATTAGGGACAAAGTAAACTTTTAACCAACTTAAAAAAAAAGAGGAAGTTCTCAATCCGACACATAAATATATATTTTTATATATATTCAAGTATAAATTTTTAACAGATGCACAGATTTTGATGATTTTTTTATTTTGAAGAGAAAGTTTCTCTGGTAGTCCCATAGAAGTTGCTGTGAGAACAAACCATGCTCATAAAATTAAAAAAGTTTCTGTTATTACGTTGCTATGATTATAAAACTGATCAAATTGTTAAAAAGGGTCAACATTCATGCAATTTTTAGGAGTTGGTGGAGGTTGTTCTTACAGTGACTGTGGTGTTGGTGAAAGTTGCTCTTCCTGTAAACACTGCAAACGCGATGCTCTATTCTCGGGTGTTATTGTTAAAGGTGTCGAGGAATAGATATTAAAAATATTACTATCACCAGATTTAGAATATACATTTTGTCAGGGGAGTTATTCATTCAGTTCAATAACCTCTTGAGAAAATAAATTGACTTCTGCATCAACCCTGGTTGAAAAGGTTTTGAACTTTTATTATCTTTAGAAAGGGTACAACTCTGCACAACTGCCGCTTCAACTTTCGATAAACCAGCTAACTCTTGATATATATACAGTACTTTCATTTTATTCCATAAGCTTGTGTTAGAACTTTCCTTTTTTTAAAATATTATTTGAAAAGTAAGAACACATTAAAATACTGCCAATCTCTACTAAATATTCAGGTATTATCAAAGTCACATTGTGTGTGCGTAAAGTGCACCGCTACTGTGGGTATAAAGATTTGTTACGTATTGTACAATGTACATCAGCAAACACATTAATTGCTGATTTAAAAGCAATTTTATTAACGATGTTATTTTGACTCGCTTTATAATATCTCATATATTAAACTGATGAGATGAGAATGTTGATAAGTAGTATTATTTGAAAGGCACTCGTTAATCAATGAGAGGAGCTGTAATTGTTGCTTGTCAGTCTCAGTTGATATACACTCGTGTATCAAATTGAGCCGATCTTTTTTGTGCATCATCTCTCTAATTAACCTGGAATTAACATATTCTCGAATTTCTAAGAGCCTTAGTTCAGAATCAGTATGAGTCTGTTTATGTAGTTTCTTTGTATTCCTTTTCTTAGTCAATTAAAAGTGATGCCGAGCCGAATCAAATAATATTAAATATTCCCAAATATAAATGGAAGTTTGATGTTTTTTGTTTTATAGTGAAAAAAAAGGGTGTGTGTACTTATGTACGCGCGTGAGAAGTTATACTTCTTTGGCATCATTAAATAAACTAAAAGAATCTTAGATTGATGAATAAGATTTATTATAGAGAATTAGATATTAGAAATTAATAATAAATATTTAAAATTGAGAATTAATAATTTAATAATAATATATATATATATATATATATATAATTATTAAAAATAAAATTTAGAAAATAATAAATATATGACATAATTTGTACTAAATATTATAAGATTCTTAATTTTAAATATTTATTATTGATTATTTAATATTTTAAAAGTAAATGAATAAATTTAATAATTAATCCAAAAATTGAATTTAAGTTTATTCATTTTTTAAATATTTATTATTTTCTTAATTTAATATTTACTTTTAATTTTTATCAAAAGTTTTCATTAAATTTGTTCATTTATTTTTATAAATATTGATTATTTATTCAATTTAATAATAAATATTAAAAATTAATATTTTAATTTGATGTTCGATTTAAATTTTTATCACAATTTTTTATTAAATGTTTTATTAATTTTATTTCTTTATTTTGTAAATATTAAATAACCAATAATAAATATTTAACAATAATAATAATTTAATAATATTTTAATTTATATCAATAAATAATACATACGGATGGTTAACCTCAATTATATTGGAGCACTTGAAAAAGTCTATAAGCACAATTTTTTTTCACTAATATTTACGAATAGTAAATAATATTAATCAAAATATTCAATTTAAATCACTACTGAATATAATTTATTAGAACATATATAATTCGCACTTGTATGAAACTAAAACACGTGTTGTGAATGTAGAAACTAGAAACATGTGGATAAATATTATATATATGAAAACAGTGATCAGAGGCGACGAGCGTACAAACATGCGCGGCTAACAGAGGTTCTATTTCTATTTTGTTGGTAGCTTTTTTTTTTTTTTTCGAGACTTAATGAGCGGTTTAGCTTCAACCTGTTACTTTTGTGTTACAGTGATGCGCGCGCATCTTAAAATTTCACTCTCATCATTTTTTCATAACGCGCCTATAGAAGTATAACTTCAAAAAAAAAAAAAAAATTGTGCATATATATATATATATATATATATAATTTCAAATCCAAATTATTGCTTTCGTAATGTTTTATTGATTAAATACTAAACATAATTTGGCATAAGCTGATAATTCAAGTTATTATCACAATATTTTATTCAATAATTATATATAAAATTTTATCAGACAAAAGTTTTTGATGTTTCACACACACACCTTTGGAATGAACATAATGAATGCTATTTATTTATTTAGTCACCACGTCTCACTAAGCATTCTGCTTGTATGCATATAAAGTAATTGTGCTAATGTCTTAAGGTTGAATTTAGGTGAAATGTACACATATTTGCATGGAGTGAGTGGAAAACCAATTAGGAAAAAAGAGCATTGGTACAACTGCCCAAGATTCAAATCTCAACCCAGTCTATTCCGCGAGTGATGCAGAAACATAACTGATGAAAGTTTATTAATTATTGTGGTGTATTTTTGTACATTTACACACTAGATAAATGGATAAAGAAAAGTTGTATTATTCATGCAACACTATTAAAAGGATGTTTTGTTTGAACACACAGGTATATAGGAGATCCCCGTAAAAAAAAACCGATTTGGTTCATTGTAACAGGGCGGGTATGATGAAAATGGCTGCCTTCCTTGAGGAAATCCTAAGAGTTTGAGATATAAGGTAAATACAGAAACAAGGAAACTGTATTTTTATTAGGCCTACAAACATTATCTATGTTTATGGATTTAAAAAATACAGGAAAAACAAATCTCTAATGGAAGGCTATGTAAAAAAAAAACACTAATAGCTAAAGGAAAATGTTGGCCTTAGAGCTCAACCCCAGTTGGTGTAATTTTTGAATCAAGTATTCCCCTTGTTTATTTACAGCACAAAGCAATATTGTAATATTAGGTTTAAATTTAATAATACTAGTGGAGGAAAAAAACCACAATACTGGCTGTGAAAATAATGTGCCAACACAGTAGTTTTGTTTTTCATGATCCTTAGTAGGCTATCTTTATTTTGTTAAATAAAAGTAGTTCATTTTATTCCTCTTGTGGGAGTCTTCAAGATATATTACTGAATTAATAATACATTGTTTATTAAGATTCATACAGGTATTTATTTTTTTGTGATGTTGCTACAATTTGGTACATTATTTTTTTGGCTGAATATTTCTCACTTAGTAATTAAACTAGATGATGCACAATCAAGTTTCAAAATACTTTTTTAAAGTGATAATCAAAAAGAAAATATAATAGACTTGAAATAAAATTAAATAGATGTATTTAATTTAATTTTAGTTTATACATTTTTTCTCACTTTTTTGAAATGTTAATGTCTGGTGAAATGTTATCTGGTTTGATTTTTATGAAATAAATATTTTCCCGGAAAATTCATTCAAATGAGTTTCATAGAATTGTTATTTCATGAATTGGAAAGCTCCGATCTTTACCCAATTCATCAATTGGGCGAGTTTTTGACAAGTCTGTAAAATGTACAAGCGAAGATGGTACAAGATGGTATGGTACAAACTTTTAATAATTTTAGAATGGAAGGTTAGGTTGAGCTAGGTTGCCTGGGTTAGTTTAGTAATAATATCATTAAACACATTTCAGTTAAGCTTGTATTAGATAGTACAATAGTGCCAGTTCTTATAATTTTTGCCCAGTTTGTGAAATGGTCAGTAGGAGAGGCCCGTTCACAGAGTGGGTAGAAATTTGCCCAATTCATGAAATCGAGTCTCGTGAATGGGGTGTAACACATACACGAAATCCTGGGAGCTTAAGGAGGAGGCCAAGGAGGCATTGGCGGTCTAAATTCACTGATAAAAGGAATGGACCTGTCATAATAATAAATTAATATCAATAATGATGAAAGTTAATTTTGCCACAGAACTATAAACATTACAACACTTGTCTTAATGTTGAGGGTGTGTACCAGACATTTAAGTGAGGTAGAGAACAGAGTATAGGTTTGTTTAATTTAGTAATAATTTGAGTTAAGCCAACCATACCAAAGTAAAGCATAAATCACAGAAGCGTTTTAGTAGGAAAAAAACTATTAAGAAAATGCAAATATTTTTCTGCAGTCAAAATTGATAGCATATTACTATATTTTTTGTATTATTTTATAAGTAGGCCTATTATTCATAAAAAATGACAGGACAGCTTTAGAACACATTACCTAAAATATAACTGTCAAAAACTAAAAAGTTCTTCCTAAACATCTGCATATAAATCAGATTGTAGCTTAGCAAACTATATATTTTGTAGATGCACATTGAAATTGTTTTATGGGTATCTTGCATATTGTTGTTTGTTAATATGTGACAATAAGGTTACCTATTTCCCTGTTATCTCAACTATTCACACATCACACATCTTATTTGGCATAACCTGGTGACTGATAACCTCCCTTCCTCACGCTATTCCTTCAGGGCTGCCCAAAGAGGGTAGGGGAATGGGGAAGTTTATTCCCCTATTTAACATTTATTATTTTCTGCTCAAACACACTTGCTTGGCAATGTCAATTATTGACAGATTTTTATGTAGCAATTTTTTTAAATCATCATCACCGTCAAATATTTACAGCCTGGGGCCGGTTCAGTTTTGTCTATACCATCTCACCCTTGCGTTCTCTACTATCTCATTTACTCCATGAACTCCCACTCTTTAACGGACAACTTCATTCCCACGGCCTCCACTTTCCTAGACTCTCTTAGAATCAATATCCATGTTTCTGCTGCATATGTGACTATGGGTATAAAGTATGCCCTAAACCGCACTTCTTTACACTTCAAGTGCAATTCTCTTCTCCATATAAGGTCTCTTACACATCTATAGATAACTCCCCCTACTACCCTCTTCTTATTAGATCCTCTCTACTCCCACCATTCGCCTCAATCGCACTTCCAAGATATTTTACATTATGTACCTTTCTCAGCTCTACTTTATAGCGCTACTATATCTTATTTTCTTCCTTATTATCATTACTTCACATTTTTAAGTGCTAAATTTCATTCCACACTCTTTCACTTCCTCATACAATTCCTTTGTCTGTATAGGAACAATTTTTTGAAGGCAGTTTGAAATGTAAATATAGGAGTAATGTGACTTAATATTGGAAGGAAAGTTTTATATTTTTCTCATTTTCTTAATCAAGGGAGCCCTAAAATGTTATTCCCTGAGGTCCTAAGAATCCTCTAGGTGGCCCTGCTTAAGAAAGTGTATATTGGTGATTTGTTTAGAATCTCTTGAGAAGAAATTAAAGATATTATAGATAGCTTTTATGGGTGTAGGATATGCCTGTCTCGAAATGTTTAAGAGTATCAATGGTTTGTGTTGAAATTGAGTAGTATTATTGTAACTATCATCATATTATTATTTATTCAATTATAGCTGGCTGATTACTGAGGAAGTGCAAGAAAGGAGAGAGGAGTAGACCAGAGTGGAGGAAGAATGGTGGGGAAACAGAGGTATATGGCGCCGATTTATGAAGCTGACCTGACCAGAGGCTGAAAATAGCATTAGATTATGAATTATAGCTTGTGCATTAAATAACAAAAAGTATGTAAACCTGATAATAATCATTTAACATAGTTATTCAACATTATGTTGAACCTTTTGATAAGTGTTCGAGTCGAGGAAAAGTTATACTGTATATATACACTGTTTAAGCAAAGGGCTGTAACCCACTATTTTAGAATTTGACAGATGAGACCAATATCATACCCCACCTTGTGTGTGACCTTTTCAGTCACTTCCGTTACCTTTGAGAGGGTATGAGGTCCCAATTTATTCCTTATTGACCAGAGATCTACAGTTTGTGTATCATATTATACAGATATCTAGATCAACTCAGGGCTCGAGAGGTGAAAGCCTGGTCTGATACTTTAGAAATTGAAAATGAAGATGGTTGAAGGAAATTACTTAATTAAATGTGTTGCTGATTTTTGATAAAGTTTCATTATAAAAAATTTAGGTATGTAATATTATTGAATTAAAAATAATTTAGTTAATGAAATATACATCTATAAATTAGTGATGTTACGCTGACTGCCCGGAACGGTTAGCAATAGCGGTGAATATTTGACTAGTTATGCATTTCCCTGTGTTATGAGGTGGTCGGCGCAATCACACTATAGCCCGATATTTTACACAGTGCCTGCAGTAATTGGTCATTTAGCTACAGTGTACCACTTAATGGCTTGATTCAGTCACATTCCACTCTAGCAGAACAAACATGCTGAAATACATTTCTGCCTTAGCTAACAATACAGGCTCTACTGAATGCAAAGCCTAAGACAAGATTTCAGTGTTCAAGGTGCAACACCTAGCAAATGATGAAATTTAGCTAAAAGAACTTAAATTATTACTATTATACTGCGCCCTTAAAAAAACATTTTGTGCACATTCTATTGAGTGATTATATTTAAGTTTTTATAACTGAGAATTTTATTTTGTACATACAATTATATATCTTGTTCAATGTTGTAATATAATTTATTAATATCATTTTATAGAATGCTTAGCTAAAAACCAGAGTCGTAGAAAATGTTGATCAAAACTTTTTGGTTAGTGTGGTTTTTTTTACACCTTATAGCTCAGCTTTAGTGTTAATACTATTTTAGTATTCGACAAACTGGCGCAGTACCTCTACGTCAGACTTCCCGGTGCCACCAATCCTCTTATCCAGGGGCTTGGGAACTACGTCATCGACCCTGGTGGATGCCATCGACGTCCCAAAACCCTGCTCGGATAAGCGAGATATGTCAACAGTGGTTTGGGAGGCTCACACACCAAACCCCCATAGAGTAGTGTCTCCGCACGTAATTCTAAGAAACCATATTCGGTTCCCCAAACTATTCCCCTCCCTCACTATAACTAATAATATGTTCTCTCTGTTTCTTGATTTCAGAACTTCACGAAACGCGACAACTCGTCATTTTACTTGCGAACCACAAGGTGTGACCAATTGGTCGGTACGTGTTGAAAATTACTCTCACGCTCCCCTACTTGCGAACCACAAGGTGTGACAAATTGGTCGGTACGTGTTGGAACTTACTCTCATGCTCCCTTTCAGGGAGCACCAAAGCATGCCATTTGATTTCGGATTTCGGAGAGGATCGCCATTGTATCATCATTATTATAATTATTATTATTATTGTGGTTTAAAGGCCCATCGACACATCGAGGTCATTAGGGCCTTGAAATATATTTAAAACATAATAAAATCCCCATAGGGGAGAGATATAATCATTAACCACCTGAGACACTCCATAGGAGTGCTCAAATGGCCTCAAAGTACAATTGAGTGAAACACGCGATAAAAAAAACACAGGTGTATCACTCTAATAAGTAACAAAACAAACATATTAAAACAATATATTAATTAAAAAGACAAAACTAACATGTTAAAAGAATTATTTTAATAAAGTTTATTAAAATGAATAAAACGACAAAACAAACACATTAAAGTATACTAAAGTGTTAAAAAGGTCTCAATATGAGATAAAATCCAGATGATCCACTTTATAATGAAACTCAAATGGCACTAAAAAGATTCGCCTGGCGTATAAAATGGAGTAAACAAATAACTCCTTCAGCGCTGTCGCGTAATAAAAAAAGGTCACCTTTAAAATCAAGGGCCAGGCGAATAGGGGCATACCTGCGACACTCCACCAAAATGTGGTGCACACCAAGGGGAGCATCGCAAAATTCACACACTGGAGGTGGATCCCCTCTTAGTAAAAATCCATGGGTTAGAAATGTATGCCCGACGCGGAGTCTCGTCACGATGACCTCCTCTCTCCTAGAATTTCTTATAGAAGAGGGCCACCGCAACACACCGTCCCTGATGGACCGCAGCTTGTTCTGAGCAGGGGTCTAAACCCACTGCTCGTGCCAGGTGCGTAAGACTCCACGCCGAACATAACCCTTTAGGTCTAAAAACATGACACCCAGACTCGCCTCCGGAGGCACGTGTGATGCCTCCTTCGCTGCCTGGTCCGCCAGTTCATTTCCTGAAAGACCAGCGTGACCAGGAATCGAGCAAAAGGCGAGCCGGGTGCTTAATTAATCAATTTTTAAAATTTGCTCATGTATCATCTGCACGAGGGGATTCCAGGAGTAGAGTGTGGACAATGCCAACAGAGCACTCATGGAATCCATGCAGATGAGGACAGAACGGTGACTATTTCGATATATAAAACACAAAGATTTAAAAATGGCATACAATTCAGCCGTAAAAACACTGGTTTCTTTAGGTAAACCAAATTTAAAATTTGATCCTTCCACAACAAAAGCACATCCCACGAAGGCTCCAGATTTAAAGCCATCAGTGTAGATGCGCTCAAATCCGTGAAAGCGAGTGGAGAGGAGCTCATTAAAAGTCCTCTCATATACAAAGTTTGGGGTGGTCGCTTTAGGGAACTTGGCAAGATCAAAATGGCATTTCGGAGGGCGTATTTTCCAGGGTGAAACTCGACCTGGTGATATGGGGATAGCCTTTGGCAGCACTATCCCACACGTGTCGAAAACCGATAGCATCCGGATCCCAACCGGCCTTGTACTACGCCATTTGGTTTCATACAAGACACAGTTAGGGGGATGAAAAACAGGGCGTAGGCAACATGCTCTGGCATGCAGTGCAGTTTGGACACGTAAGATGCAAGGAGGTAAGACCGCCATAAGAAAGAGGGGGCTCACCGGCGTCGGCACAGATGCTGACGACTGGACTGGTACGAAAAGCACCAGTAGCCAGTCGAATGCCAGCATGGTGGACGCTATCGAGCATCTTTAACGCCGTGGGACTAGCGGAACCATAAACAAAACTGCCGTAATCAAGTTTTGATCTCACCAAGGCTCTATAGAGGCGCATCAAGGTTTCCCTATCTGCACCCCAGGACCGACCGCTAACCACTTTGAGCAGGTTTAGTGCTTTTATAGACCTCGCTTTCAAGTCTTTGATGTGGGGGATCCAAGTTAATTTAAAATCAAATAAAGTCCCAGAAACTGTACGGTTTCTGAGACTGGAAGAACGGCGTGGTTCATTAAAATATTGGGGGCTGGCTGTAATCCGCGTAATCTATGGAAGTGGACGACCGTCGTTTTGGCTGCAGAGAAGCGAAAGCCATTACGCGACGCCCACGACCAAAGATTGTTAACACTCAGTTGTATTTATCGTTCAGCCCTGTGGAGACTTGACGAACTGCAATAAATTGCGTAGTCATCCACAAAGAGGCATGAACGAACAGGTGAGCGCACGTTGTCCACAATACTATTTATCGCGATAGCGAACAACGTACAGCTCAGAATACTACCCTGAGGCACCCCATTTTCTTGAATAAAATCCTCGGAAGTGTCTATCCGACATAATATTAGATATAAAAGAAGGAAGGTTTCCTCGAAACCACCAATTAAAAAGTGTTTTCAAAATGCCGTACCGCCAGGTGGTGTCGTACGCCTTCTCCAGATCGAAAAAAACAGCCAGAAGGTGCTGCTTATGGAGAAAAGCGTCACGGACAGCCGTCTCTAGGCGGACAAGATGATCCACTGTAGATCGGTTCCGGCGAAAACCACATTGAATATTAGATAGCAGATTGCGGGATTCTAAATACCATATAAGTCGTTTATTAATATTTTTTTCAAGTATTTTACATACACAACTAGTTAAAGCTATCGGTCGATAACTAGTTGGCTCTAATTTATCTTTGCCACTTTTATATAACGGGATAACGATTGCTTGCCTCCAAAGTGATGGGAAATGATGAGATTCCCAGACACTATTGAAAAGGTCCAGAAGATATGCGTGTCCGGCAGGGGGCAGCTGCCGCAACATTTCATAGTGGATATCATCTGGACCGGAAGCTGTGTTACCTGCCTGGGAGAGGGCATAGGTAAGTTCCTCTTTAGTAAAGGGGGAGTTATAATCCTCCCCCGACTTTGGCCAAAATCAATAGTAAGGCGCTCGATGCTGCGCTTATGCACCACGAACTCGTTAGAGTAGATCGCAGTGCTAGAAATAGCGGCGAACATCGAGCCCAATACATTGGCGACCTCCATAGGGGAGGAGACAAGTGAACCGTTAGACATGAGTGCGGGTATATTATAAATGGTATTTTTGCTACTACGTACTTTACGAATGTGATCCCAAACCTTGGTTGTGGGAGTGGAAATAGTAAGAGTAGAAATAAACTGTCTCCAAGACTCTCTTCTGCTTTCTCGAATGATACGGCGAGCTCTAGCACGTAGAATCCGGAATGACTCCAGATTCTCCGAAGTTGGACGTCGATGAAAGAGACGTAGGGCCCTTCGACGGTTAGAAATAGCCAGCCGGCACTCCTCGTTCCACCAGGGAACAGGACGGTGGCGCGGGTTTGGCGAGGATTTTGGGATGGATGCCCTCGCCGCCGCTATGACCGTCGAAGTAAATTGCCCAGCCTTAACATCGACGTCGGGAGAATGGGGTTCGTCGAATACGACGAGCTCGCGGAATTTATGCCAGTTAGCACGTTTTAGAACCCATTGAAGGAACCTTGCTGTACTGGGAGGATATTTAATTTGTGAAAGCAGAATGGGAAAGTGATCGCTACCACATAGGTCCGAGTGAACCTCCCAAAGGAAGTGAGCAGCAATCCCGGGGCTACATAGGGCTAGGTCGATGGCAGAAGATACACCATTAAAGGTGGAGAAGTGTGTCTGGGTCCCGGTGTTCATTAACACCAGGTTTCCCGAGACAAGAATATCCTCTACCATCCTCCCGCGGGTGTCTGTAAAATTAGACCCCCACACCAGGTTATGCGCGTTAAAGTCCCCCAAGATGATATAGGGGGCGGGAAGTTGTATAAAGAGGGCTCTAGAGTCCTCTTGGAAACACGTTCACTGGTGGGAGGTAAATGCAGTATACGGTCACCTCCATAGGAAGGGAGGCTCTGGCAGATATCACTTGGAGATCAGAAACAATATAAATATTCTTATGATAGATAGTGCTTCGTGCGAATATAGCCACACGCTCAACTAGCCCGACTCAAACGAAAAGGTTGTCGCGGTACGTTACACATCGTAACCTAGTAGCATCGGGTTGTCAGTTGGGCGGAAGTTGGGTTTCCTGAGCAACACAGATGGGGGATTGCAGGGAAGAATATTATTAGTTTAATTTCCTCTACACGCGAGCATAGAAACCCTACATTCCATTGTAGTTGCGACATAAATATTGTATGAATTTTAGTTATCCTCGCAATCCATTTCACTATCCTTTAAGAATCAATAAAATTTGTTGAGGTCCTTTTTAGGCCCTCTTGCCTTTTCCCAGTCTTATCCTGTCCTCCCTTCAGGAGTGGCTCATTTTATTTTGGGAGACTGGGTATTCAGATTCTTGTTCGAAGGCTTTAAGGCCCTTCGACGCTTTTTTAATAAAAAAATTTTCGGCGGTCTCTCGATGGTCCTTCTTCACGCACGCAGTGGGACATAGCCTTTTGCGGCTCGCACTGTTCCGCAAGTCGTCCCTCGCCTCCGTAAGACCCAGAGGGGTGGAGAGGCTCAACAACGGACCGCCCTTGTTATAATGCCCGAGGCGGGCTCGGGGGAGTTCCTCGAGGAGTTCTCCTCGGTGGTATAGGTGGGGGAGACGATCCTTGTGGCAGTTTGGCCTCTTTAAAAATTTAGGCGCCCACAGAAATTGGCGCGGAAAGCTACACTTAAATGTTCTCGAGAAGAGACCAGATTGGCACTGGTCGCGGTTCGGTTGATGGTCCTTAGCAGATTAACTGCGCAATGGCAGTTGGACAGTTTATATTTTGATGACATTCCGGCTATAGATGTTTGAAATACCGGAGCTTGACTTGATACGTGATTCTTGCGTGACCCAATTGTTTTTTTTCACATTTTTGGGCTATATGAGATCTTTTTTTTCAGATAGTATTTTAGGATTTCATCTCTACCTTCCTTTTGGACGGCCGAGGACCAGGCGAATGCGGACCCTTGCAGTTGACGCGTATTTAGGAGACTAGCATGGTGTTTCGTGAGACTCCTGTCCACAATCCTGTTTTTAATATATTTCAAGGCCAATGACTAGATGTGTCGAGGGGGATTTAAACAAAAATAATAATAAAAATAAAAATAATAATAATAAAAAAATTAGAAAAATAATCTTGTTTAAAAAAGTTTCAGAGTAAAAAAAAATATTTTTTTTCCCCCTTTACAAAAATTTAAGGATATTTAATTCCCCATACAGACAGGGAAAAGGGTGTTGGAAGAGTGTAAAAATTTGGACAAAAACATTTATCGTTTTGTTGGTGACCCAAAGATCTTTTAAAAGAAAAAAGCTTCATTTTCAGTCTTGATTTTACTATAAAAACTGATTAAAACCCGTTTTTGTTTACTCCATTGCCATCTGTTTAAAAAAAGACGGTTTTACGCCCCAAATATATACCTGGGAAACTTTTTTTATTAATTTTCTATGTATTTAATTTTAAAAAAAATAGTAGCATATCCTTTAAAATTTTTATTTATTTACAACAAAATGTAAAAAAAAAAAGCAACCTTTAACAAAGTATTTAATTTTAAATTATAAAAATATTTTGTGTACACTGTCATACCCCCCTTCCCTTATCCCGTTTTAACCCAAATGGATAAAAATGAGGAAGGAAAAATGTTTGGGAAATGTCCCGTATTTGCGTTTAAGGAGAATTAAAGCATATTAGTAAAAAACATCTCAGTAAAACTGATGGGATTCGAAACATACCCCCGTTATTTGAAGTCTAGTTAACAAAAAAATGAATCCTAAAGAATTGTGCTGCAGAAGCTGGTCAAAAAATTTTTAATAATTCATTTAAAAGTGCATTCCAAGACTCTGTCAACACTGTAGAAGCACTGGTTTTGATTTTGGTTCAACCCCCCCATTGTTTGCAAAGTTTTGTTCAATAAAAGGGGGGGTGATTGGGGTAAGGGTTTGCCTTTTACCTGATCTTTTTACTAGGAGAGACAAACAGCAACTTTTAGCTCTCCCAGGGTTTTTGTCTCTCTCTCAGAAAAATTTTGATATTGAGTTTTTTTCAAAGAAATTTTCACTTTGGGAAACGCTGTTTCACTGGATATTTTTAAATTCCCTGACCGAGGGCGCAAAAAATCTCCCCTAAGGCGTGTATCTGTTATTTCTTGTCTTGGGGTAGGGCCTAGACCCGTACAACAATTACTTCCTAAATAGTATGGTCTAAAGGGTAAAACATCTACAAATCTACATAACAAAATACAGAAGTTAGGAGTAAAGAGTAGGGGTTGTTCTTTAATATTAAATTCCGCTTTCTTTGAAATTTTTTTAAACAAATTTTTTTTCAATTTATGCTAGCAAAAATAAACGCTAGGCTTCAGGAAGGGAATGAAAATTTCAAACTAGGGCCTACGCAAGTTAAAGTATTGGCCTACATATAATTTTTTGGTTAAATTTGGGGTTTGTGTTTACCCGTAAAAGTTGATTGGGCTCAACATTACAAGCATGAAGGGTATACTGGGAAGGGAAAAACTTTTCAACAACACCGAAGAATAAACAATATTGTACTCACCAAAAAAGCCCGTTTCTCGTTAGTGTGCTCCCGGGCTCGTTAACAAAAATCCCCGTCCCCGGGGCACTATTCCGCACGGATTGTGAAAACAAGATTAAACGGGGATGGGTGGGAAGTGACGCGAGGTCCCCGTTTTCATCATGGGGAAAGCCTCGTGATGGCACTTGTCAACGCGCCCCCAATGATTAGTTTTTTTTCCCTTTTGGGGACTTATGCCCCCTTTCCCCCGTTCCGTTATTGTTCTTCGATGTTCTTTGTTCCCCCTAGTTCCCCTCCTCTAAGAATAACTTTATATACAGGGCCTATCCCCGAATATTGCGAGATTATTCCTTGCGAGTAGGTGGGCCGTATCAAAATCC